>JABXWE010017646.1:0-11407 GCA_014611495.1 Limonius californicus
TTCGAAATGCGAGTAATTTATTGTAATGATAAAAACTTCTCGAATATGTTCGTAGCGACGGAAGCATCTCGAATGAAATAATTCGAAATATACGATTATGCATGCATTTTAGAAATGTGAGTAATTTATTGTAATGATAAAAATTTCTCGCATATGTTCGTAGCGACGGAAGCATCTCGAATGAAATAATTCGAAATATACAATTATGCATGCATTTTAGAAATGTGAGTAATTTATTGTAATCATAAAAATTTCTCGGATATGTTCATACCGACGGGCGCATCTCGAATGAAATAATTCGAAATATACGATTAAGCATGCATTTTCAAAATGCGAGTAGTTTATTGTAATGATAAAAACTTCTCGAATATGTTCGTAGCTACGGGTGCATCTCGAATGAAATAATTCGAAATATACGAATAAGCATGCATTTTCGAAATGCGAGTCATTTATTGTAATGATAAAAACTTCTCGAATATGTTCATAACGACGGGTGCATCTCGAATGAAATAATTCGAAATATACGATTATGCATGCCTTTTCGAAATGCGAGTAATTTATTGTAGTGGTAAACACTTCTCGAATATGTTAGTAGCGACGGCCGCATCTCGAATGAAATAATTCGAAATATATGATTATGCATGCATTTTCGAAATGCGTGTCGTTTATTGTAATGATAAATATTTCTCGAATATGTTCGTAGCGACGGGCGCATCGCGAATGAAATAATTCCAAATATACGATTATGCATATATCTCCGAAGTACGAGTATTCTGCTAAAAATAAAAAAGAGTTATATTGGAACAAAGAATAGCGAGGAATGAGAGAAATTCACATGCATACAAAATGCAGCATAGTCCTTAAAAAAGAAGAGAAACTTTAAACAAATATAGCAATATAATCGGGTACAGGGTTCCATTAAAAACACTTCATGTATGTTACATCTATACAGGGTTATTCAAATTCGACCGGCACCATTGGGATCTCGCTTATTATAAGAGATAGAGATTCGTTTAAATTGCGGCAAAGTTGCGGAATTTTATGATTATTAATAATCTGGAATGAAAATTGAAGTAGCTGCTTTTGTTTCGTAAATATGGGCAAAAAACGAAAAAAATTGATTTTTGTTTTTCGACTCTTATTCCTTTATTTACAAAAATTTTAAATATCTGAAAACACTTTTCCACAGCAACTTTTTCTTCTGGATATTGCTGTCTAATCATATTTGAAATAGCACGTTTCGTTTTTCTGGAACTGTCATCAACTTCATTTTTTTAAATAGCGGCGCTCTTTTGTTATGGCGCCATTTTGTGGCATTCATTTTTCTGATTTCAAAAATGTATAACACTCTAGCATTCGCTCTTCATTATAATACAAAAATTTGCAAATTAGTAAATTATTATTACTAATAAGGGTAACAGCTGTAAAACAAATGAGTTTTTTTTGTTATTTCAGATAAATGAACACGTTGCTTGCATTATTTTTGTTTGCAAACTTAAAAAGACACATTGTAATAATGCTGTCAATCATATTAAACAGTTTATAACATTTTAAAATTTTATTGATCAAAATAACAAGAAACTAACGAAAAAACAATTAAAAATCTTAAAGAAGTTGCTCAAACTGCAACCCATTTTCAGGTACTTAAACATAAATTTATTCTTCTTCTTATGTTGTTTACTGCTCTATGAATATCTCTTCTTTGAAGCGAAGCAAAACCATTAATAATATTTGCTCGAAGATCTTCCACATTGTTTATATTTTCTTTATAGATTCTGTTTTTCAAAGTTCCCCATAAAAAAAATCGAGAGGCGATAGGTCAGGAGACCTTGCTGGCCATTCTACGGCACCTGCATTACCTATCCATTTATTTGGAAATTCCTGGTGAAGAAACGCTCTAACTACAACAGTGTTATGGGGAGGGGCGCCATCTTGCTGGAACCATACATGGGGTAATTGACGCAAAGGAATGTCCTCTAAATACTCCATCAACTGTGTTCTTAAAAAATTCAAGTACCGCTCTCCATTTAAATTTTCCTCATAAATGAATGGACCTATAATGTGATTTCCCAATATTCCTGCCCAAACGTTCAAACCAAAACGTACTTGGTTTCTTACTTCCCTATACTCTCTAGAATTTTCTACGGTCCAGTACTGTTCATTGTTTCGGTTAAATAGCCCTTGATTTGTGAATCTGTTTTCATCTGACCATATAATATTATTAAAAAAATTGTCATCATCGTTAATTTTTTGTAATAACCAGTTACAATACTCTAAACGTCTAAGATTATCCCCAGGTCTTAAAGACTGGCAAATATGAATTTTATATGGTTTGTAATGGTTGTTTTTTAACGCTCTCCACATTGTTGTTTGTGGCAAATTTAAATTTAAAGCTATTTCATTTGTGAATGCGGTAGGATTATTGTTTATCTAAAATTATTATAGATTACAAAAATGTTATAATTAAAAATTACAAATTAATCAAACCTCTTGTAGAATGTTTTCAGTGTTATCTTCTAAAACTCTATTTCCGTAATTTTCACGAGGTTTATTAAATGAGCCGTATTCATTTAAATTTCGATGCAGTTCTAAAAAAAATCTTCTATTTGGTTGTTCCCTTTCTGGACACATTTCTAAATAACGATTGCTGGCTAGTAAGGCATTTTTATGACAAGTATAAAACGCTTGTATCATATCACATTTCTCTTCATTTGAAAAAACCATTTTTTAAAATATCTCAAATGAAATTTTACAAATTACCAATAAGATGAATCACTTTTGAGCTTGTCAAACTACAACTGCTTGCGCTTTTGTTTCGACTAGAAGCGTCTATTTCTATTTTGTTTTAGAGTTACGCCGTCATTTGTTTTACAGCTGTTACCCTTATTAGTAATAATAATTTACTAATTTGCAAATTTTTGTATTATAATGAAGAGCGAATGCTAGAGTGTTATACATTTTTGAAATCAGAAAAATGAATGCCACAAAATGGCGCCAAAACAAAAGAGCGCCGCTATTTAAAAAAATGAAGTTGATGACGGTTCCAGAAAAACGAAACGTGCTATTTCAAATGTGATTAGACAGCAACATCCAGAAGAAAAAGTTGCCGTGGAAAAGTGTTTTAAGATTTTTAAAATTTTGGTAAATAAAGGAATAAGAGTCGAAAAACGAAAATCGATTTTTTTCGTTTTTTGCCCATATTTACGAAACAAACGCAGCTACTTCAATTTTCATTCCAGATTATTAATAATCATAAAATTCCTCAACTTTGCCGCAATTTAAACGAATCTCTATCTCGTATAATAAGCGAGATCCCAATGGTGCCAGTCGAATTTGAATAACCCTGTATAGACATTATTTAACCTTATTATTTTGAAATTACAAAACAGAACTAGTTAGAATATAATAATAAAACACTTGCATTACTAATTTCAGTAACGTCTAACACAGAGTTTGAATCTAGAAGTGAAAGCAAGGAGTTTTGTGTGATATTAAGTATCTATAAAAAAAACTTGATTGCAAATTTAGAAATCAAAAATCATCAAAATGGTTTGGCCTACGAATGTAAACTTGCGATTTCACATGACCCCATAGAGAAAACAGCGAGGACCATTTGGCCTCTGCGATCACCTGACTTAACGCTACTGGATTTCTTTATATAGGGTGATGTGAAATTCGTATAAAATTCTAATGATCTCTTTCTCATCTGCAATCAATTGGAGTGTCTTTCTGCTATCTTCTGATATAATTCGATGAATTATTGCGACCGAATCTGCATTTGAAAAGATCGACAGACGCCCGGTCGTAGCGGCATCTTACCTTAAAGATTCTCACGTGTATCTTTGAAACGTTTAAACCGTTTAAACATAATAGTACGTCTGAAAGTCTTATCCCCGTACACGGGTTCTAACGTTTCGTAAGTTTTAGTAAAATGTTTTCCTAATTTACTGAAAAATGTAATATTCAGTCGTTACTCCAGCATGACTGACAGAAACACGCGCTTACGTCCTTCCCAAAAACTAATAGCTATTCAGTCTTCCCTTGAACACTGGAATTGCAAACTATTATAATATTCTACTTCCCTTTGGTTTAATTTCACGTGACTCCAGCACTGCACATCAATTCATTAATGTCCGTACCTCCTATACTTGAATAAGTCATGTTTAGATGCGAAATTAGTCTTGCGTTCGACCAGCAGCATTTAAAAATTTATATATTACGTACCTCAGACCTACGCGTTTCGTAAATTTCTACAGAGCGCTGATTTTCACTTTGATGTGATTTCTCGCCCACAGAAGGGTTTGACAGACCCTTGCACTCCATTTCGAAGAGTGATCGACAGACTCATACAACACATCACATATTTATTGCCTCCGGATATATGCATTGCTTATATAAATATCACTTTGCATTTCCAACTGTAGTTCACAGAACATCAAGAAGTTTTTTTTATCTTGGAACACAGTATAAAATTCCAGAAATTGTTTTCTGACATTTTCACTTAAATTCATATTTTGAATTATTATTATATTTAAGAACCGACAGTGTGATTTAGGTTTCATTCTTAAAGTCATAAGTGATATGTCCAAAAATTGTCAATTTTATTATGTATCACCTTAATTGGTTATAATATGCACCACACATTGCTTTACATATAAAGCTTCACTATTAAAATATAAGTTCCACAAGAGCATGCTCTTGAAAATATTCCTGCTTACATTCATTATGGATTCCGAGAGTTTCGAATTCGGGAATAAATTATACAGATTTTTATAAGCAATACAGGGAGTTTTTCTTTTTGTATACATTGCCTATGTATACTTTTATAAAGAACGCGTCAATTACGCCTATTGTGTAGGCAACCAACTATACCGACAACTAAAAAACAGGAGCAAACGTCACTACAGTTGTGAATTATTTGAGTATGAAGGTTATGTTGAGCAGTATAAGTATTTCACCCTGTATATAGGACGCAAATGACAAAAATCGACAGGGTAATGTTTCTGTTTCTGTGAACATTGTATTTCCTTTGTACAACAGAAATACATCAGCAGCAAGGTGGTGTAATGGTTATCATAGGTGCCTTCCAAGCAGTTGATCCGAGCTCGATTCCCGGCCATCGCAGACTTTTTTTAATTATTATTTTTTGTTATAACTATTAATTATAATTTCTTCAACGTAGAATAAAATATTTAATTTCATTTCTTCGGTTAAAACGTGATTACTTTTAATTCTTATTTTATGGAAATTTATTAGGCATCCCTCTAATTTTCTAACAATTGTTTGTATGGTTATAATACAAGGAATAGGTCTATCTGGATATTTTAGTGAAAATAAGTCTCTCACAGTTCTTAAGCTGTTACCATTCTGATACCACATTAGAATTTCCACTTTTTCGACTTTACTGTACATGGTTGTATAAAAAACTCAAGAAGACACTAAATAAAGACTAATTTAATTTTTGAACCTTGAATTAATTTGATTGTGTTGACCACAGTATGCTTTAGTTGTCGGTATAGTTGGTTGCCTACACAATAGGCGTAATCGACGCGTTCTCTTTAGAAGTATACATAGCCAATGTATACTAAAAAGAAAAATTCCCTGTATACGACAAATAGTATTTCTCGTTTAATATAGGCAACCAATATTACAGTAAAAATGCTACCTCTTGTAGCGGACTAGGTTTAATATTAATAAATTATTTCATATTATTAGAATTTTATATGCCACAAATGCTACCACCTTAGTTTTAATTTCCAACCATTATGAATGGGTTACATATCACGTATATTATCAATTTTTAATACGGAGTTTTAACGTTATATTGAGATTTGCTTACTAAAATATTGCATATTACACATCCATTCCATTGGAAACCATTAATACAATAAAATGACAATAACAAAGAATATAATAGCATAATAATGTAACTGAATTTATAAGTATGCGAGATGTTGATTCAATTGTAACTGTCATACCACTTTAAATAATTTATATAGCGTAACATATAATAATAACGGAATCATTGTTGTGTAATGGTGCAACTAACTTTATAATCGAAACTTCTTTTTCAAACAACTTCATTTTACATTCATTTTACAAATCGTAATCATAAAACAGTTAGCCTGCAACCAATATATACACATAAGTACTTCTGTATTCCACTCTATTCTGTAAAGGCGGCTTATATTTGCTAAATAACGCAAAAATATCATAATTTGTAAATTTCTTCAAGAGCTGTTTAATTTGAACATATGAGTAAGCCAGGATCGTAATATCATCATTATCCTCATCACGGTTTAGGCCTTTAATCGGCCTATTTCGGTTCAACTTCAGCGTTTCTGATGTCTACCTATATCTCGTTTTCCTGTCGGTCTGTTTTGCACCGCCAGTTTCGGTAGCCTTTCGTCACACATACGATTTAGATGTTCCATCCATCTTCCTTTTGTATTCATCAATTTTGTCTTGAATATTAAAACTTTCTAGTTGGTTTCTGATATTATCGTTGGGTATCCTATCCATTCTAGTGCATCCCTTAACATTTCTTAGAAATTTCATTTCCACTTATTGTATTTTGGTTCGGTCTTTCGTTGTCATTGTCCAAGTTTCGCTGTATCGTAATATTACTAGATAATTGAATTGATGTTATGGGTGTAACTAGCTTAATATTGTTGCTTTATCTCTCTGTCGCCCCTACCGAACCTTCCTGATCTCCTAATGAATACTAGGATGTCTGAATATGCAAGAGAGTTCAACTCTGTGTCGTGAAAGGTCACCGGTGCCTAGCTTGGCAATTGCCTTCCCGTTGCCAGGGACCTCACAGTACCTCGGTACCCAAGCCCAGCTTTACTTCCTTCAGCCTTCTGAGCTCTTCTAGAGCATCTCCACATTCCTGAATGAAGTCAGACCTCGTCCACAGCTTGGCTGTCGGAACTTCGTATTCAACATGGCATAAAGTTCCATCTGCAAAACTATGATGTACTTTTCGAGTGCGAATATTATCTGTACTCCCTGGTTCTCCAGTAAATGCCGGCTCCCGTAGACTCTCTGTTAAGCGAAGCATCTATATAGCAGATCATGGAACCTCGCGGGAAGTTTAGTTCTGCATTGATTCTTGCTTGGGATTGTGAGAGAGTACTTCCTCTCCAAACTCAATCGATTTTTCGCTTGTGTTACTGCAAAAACAGAAAGACAATTCCTTCTCACCATCTGGGTGATATTTGCGTAACCTGCAACCATTCCCTTCCTTTGCCAGCTCTCGGTGGGCCGCCATGACTTCCTTCCTTATTCGGGTAAGAAGAGCTGGCAACCCTAGCAAGACCTCCAATGCAACCATTGGAGTTGTCTCTCCCAAATACTTAGTACAATTATTTTTAAACGTAAATAGTAGAAAACGTCATGCAAGCTATGTTCTGTCAATTTACATAAAATATAATGTTATTTTTTTGTTACAACTAACGCTTTCTATGTGCTAGACGCGTCTATCATTCCAGTCATTTTGTTGCAGACCTTTGGTTCTACTGCTTCATATACATCTTTGTTCCAACTTCTTACAGGTCTTTCGCGTTTTCTGTCGTTCTGCGTCTGTTGCAAATGTTCAAACCATATATGACTCCTTGTTTGTATTGTATCCAAATGGTCCCTCGTATAAATTTCTACATCTGTAAATTCTTTCTGTTGAGGTCTATCTAGGTGATGCTGACGGCCATTATAGAGAATTCACCCCTGTCTTGTATTTTTCAGAATAACATTTATGTTCTGCGTTATCCACTCTTTCATATTTCAAAACGATGCCTTCATCTTTCTTCCTAGACTTCTCTCTCCTCCTACCTTTCCTTCTAATATTATTTTTAGTTTTTCATATTCATCGTACTATGTTATTCGTTGATTATTCCTTATTTGCTAGTTGTGATTGCACATTTATTCTGTGCAGCTCCTCTTGGTTTGTTGTTCTAGCAAGGAATTCTCAAGATTCTATGCAGTTCAACGACTTATATTAGCTGCTCGGTGTGTTTATCTTAGTTTCACATACGTATAGAAGTAAGAACAGCGTGTAACAGTGTAACACTGGCATTTCAACTGAAATCAAAAGTTTTAAATGTCACAGTATGATTTTCATTTTAAGACAGCCCGCTCTTGCAATATCAACGCCCTTCCTTACTTCTTTCTCGTGATGTTGTCACAGTCTCTCTCTCTCTATATATATATATATATATATATATGTATTTATATATACAGGGTTTTTCAACGAAAAGTAGCCACCCTCAATATCTTATGAGCGGTTGTCGAACGACTGTGAAGGGTTTGAAGTCTCAAAAATCGGTCGTCTAGTAGGCTTGTTGCTCTGTAGCGACCCTGTCCAGGCCTCCTGGTGACAAAATCGGTCTGTTGGTGCCTCTGCCAGAGCTCCACAGCACAGACTGGCTCACATTGAGTTCTTGAGCAAAACTTCGCTGCATTTTACCTTCTTGTAGTAAGGTAACTGCTCTTGACACTTCTACTGGATTCAGGTGTCTTCTCATTGCTCGTTTGACCACGTGGCATTAAGATTTTGTGGTTGTATTAGAAAACCGCCGTCTTGCAGTAATTAAAGTCTTATGCAAATACTCTAATTTTCGTACAAATCAAACTTATGTATTTATGGTTTCTAAGAAACGCGGAAAAAACAAACGAACGTAACCAAACATTGTAGCTAAATACTTGATTGATGGAATATATCAACACCTATCTTCTAGATCAGTGATTCTCAACCTGTGGTCCGCGGACCACTTGTGGTCCGCGGGCAATTTTCATGTGGTCCGCGAAGCGAACATCTAATGAATTTTAATCTTGGATCTGGATGAAAATTAAAGCATCTACCGAAATTGGTTTACTCAACATGCAACTGCTCCAGTCTAGAATTTTTTTAGCGGTGAGTTTCACTCATCGTATCGTGTTGACCACACTCGTCTGTAGACAGATTAGTACGCGCCCAATAGTTAGTTCGGCTATCTTCGTTTAGTTTCGACCCAATTTCTGTTACATATATGAACTGTGAATAGCTGCCAAAAAAAAACAATATTCTCATGAATCATTTAAAAACGACCTATTAACTGTTGTGGAAATATTAATTCTATCGTATGTGGTCCGCCTAGGATTCTGAAGGGTACTAAGTGGTCCCCAGTAGTGAAAAGGTTGAGAACCACTGTTCTAGATGATATCACAAGGAAGATATACCTTCTGAAAAACGTGATCCCTTAATTGTTTTGAGTAGTTTATATATCAAAGTTACTGTTTGACTGGTTAAACAACATGCTGTTCGTTTTTATCGTGTTTACATTTCATCATATCTGTTTACTTTCTTCACTTAGCCTGTCCATTAGAATTTGCAGCTCCATCTTTTTGTCTGCGAATATGACTGTGTCATCTGCGTAGTGTAAGTTAAACAACATATTAATACCTTAGTACCTTCTGATCTGTAAATTGACTTAACAAGCTTAAGAAAATCAAACAAGTAACAATTATATAGAACAATCACTAATCTTCCTTTAAATTCGTGATTATAATTCTGAATCCTGTGCTATTACCAAAGTTTGGTTAAACAAATTTATAACTATTTTGATGGAACACTTGTATGCTAATTACATTTCACCTTAAAGTTTTGCAAGCTCTCTGAAATAAACACCATGTTTAAGAAGTAGAGGAATTGATTTAGACTCAGAGGAATACCCTTCCTCCAAGAAGTCTAGCGAATTTCGTTAAGATGTCTGTAAAGTTTGCAAAACAAGCTCAACTTAGTTTACCCGCGGTGTGTAAGTACAGCAATGAATGAAATGTTTCTAATTAACGGATGTTTGATTATTGACGTAATAAACACTCGCTTAACAAGCGTTATTGGTTGGTGTTCCAATTTCCAGTCAACTCGATATCGCTTTATAAACTTTGTTCTAATGGGAGTTGCAGAAATGTTTTAAATAACTGTTGTTGTCTCATTGCCACATTTCGAAATATCGTAGCCGATTTATTGTTAGCAACAGCAAGCCTGTCACTGACATTTCGTGTTGTCACACTCTTCTCTAATTATGTAGGGTTCTCAACCACGCGTTCGTGAATAACAGTTGGTAATTACAAACTCTGGAAGTCTATTCCATTCTATCCCGTTTCCTTAGGATGAATATCCTATTTACAAGCTAAGATGACGAGAGGTTCACGAAGCAAATGAGGCGATTTGAAATGCATAAAAGATGTACGCGAATCCCGCAGCTATCTAGAAATTCGAGCTACAGTTTCTACCACTAACGACGTTTATTTTGCCTTTTTTCCCATTTAAGAGTCGAAATGCTGGGGAGTATAAACAGCACAGGCCTAAACCAACATTATTTGAAGTTTAAGAGGAAAACCTCCAACTCGGCAGACGTTGTTAGGCGTCCTATTTCTAACGAGACGCTGGCGTCATTTATGTTTTAAAAGGACCTTACGCGTAAGTAAAACTTCTAAAAGATTTCTTTGTGCTGTTTGTGCACCAGAAATATAAAAATACTCCTTTTTTATAGATTCTCCGTAAAAAGATTGTATTCGTTCCTTTTTACGTATTTAATGATTTAGAGTTAATATTAATTCATAAATCGAACTGTGTTAAGCAAAGAGCGTAAGTTTTCAATATTTTCCGACACTAAAATCTACGCAAAGCTAAAATTAATTCGTTTCACTGAATAAACAAATCTCCTTTAACCCCTAATAATTCGAAGTATCAATCTGGAGTTGAACCAACACGAACTCCTCTAATAAAAACTCGCGTTCGGAGATCAAAGCTGAAATCTCTACCGGAAAAACCACATTCTTTTTCAATTTTGCTTTCCCGATCTGTATTCCTAAACCGCGACTACTCTTTATGGAATTGTTTGAAAAGTTTTAAATAACTATCAACGGGAGATAAAAAGAACAAAAGAAAAATTATTAATTAATCTTGTACATTGTGTATATGTATACAGGGTGTTAGGGAAGTCGACCGAAACATTTCTAGGGTAGAATTAGGGCACAAAATGAAGTCGAATATTCCTTTGCCATTTTTGTCCCAGATACATAGTTTTCCCATAAATCCGTGTTAAAATTGGTGCCGCAAATTGTTTGAACTTCTGGATAAATCTCTATAATGCATTGTTTTTTGAAATCTAGCATGTTGATGGCTGATGGTTTGAAAGGGCGAGATCTAGGACGCGGTTTTCCAAGCATCTCTATGCACTTAGGCCACATTTGGCCCATTGTACACCCTAATCTAAGCATGTTACTTGCAATACTTTTTTAATATGTCAGTTGTTGATATTTGTTAAAAATTTGACGTTTTCAGTAGAATAATCTGTCAATAATTTTTCGGTGTATTTATTCAACGGAAATGGTAGTTTTTACATCTGCAGAATATGGCGATATG
>JABXWE010017647.1:0-13247 GCA_014611495.1 Limonius californicus
TTTCCATTATAAAACCTATCCCTCATTAAATTCTGTTTTACTAAAAACTGTACACTATTTCCCCAATAGTACTTTAAAAACATGTCCTTAAACTTGTTAAAGTCAGTGCAGTCACTACTCACCGTGTGATACCAGATCACTGCCTTACCTCGTAACGCATTTCTTATTACCGTTTGCTCCAGATTGTCATCATAACCGCACCCGGCTTGACCACGAAGACCCTCCAAGTACTTCTCCAGGTTAAGGATGAAAATTCTCGGATGTTTTTCTACATCTGGATCAAACCTAGGTACCTCTTGACCAAAATTGTTCCCCATCACGACTACTCCAGCTCCACCACTACACTTAGTTAACTTCTTTTCTAACTGTTTTAACTTTTCATTCACCTTCATGCCAACATTTTCCATTCTATCACAACAGTCATCCACCTTCTTCTTTAGCTCCACACTTGTCTCCTCTATTTCACCTCGCAGTTTCGTTTCCAACTCCACACTTGTCTCCTCTATCTCACTTCGCAATTTCGTTTCCAGCGCTCTGGTTTTTAGTTCGACCCTATCAACATTTTCCCTCAATTCTTTATTATTATCATCAAGTTTCAATTCCATTTCCCTTAATCTCACACTCACCTCTTTATTGTTCACACTCATCTCTTCTTTCATTTCCTTATTGTTCGCACTCATCTCTTCCTTTAACTCATCCTTCATCCCTTTCATTTCCTTTATTAACACTATCATCATCTTCTCCATAGAACAGTCCCCCTTCTGCTTTCCTTCTTTAATAACAATTTTTTCTTCGATATCCCCCTCTAACTCAATTATTTCATCCTCTCCCTCATCTGCTTCGTCCCTCTCTTTCTGTCTTACTTCATAAATTCTTCTCTCCTCCTCCAATTTCTTCTTTCCTTCCCTTGTCCTCACCATGCCCTCTGATCTTTCCATAACGCTTTTATATAAATATTCTACGTGCGAATATACACCAATCCACTGATCCGTAAATGTCAACTCTAATCACTCACAACTTAATGTCAAATTTCCCAAAACAAATGTCAAACTTTCGACCCAATTCCAATTCATGAAACACTACGTACTCCTAGCAAATTTTCAAACTCGCTCCTTATTGCCTTCAAGTTGGACGCCAATAATTCCTATAAAGCCCCACGTTGAAGGTGCCAAAAATGCTATGTACGGACAGCAACGTACACTTCTAATTCAACCTTAACTTCAGTTACTTAAAAATAACTTCACCTTGCATCCGGCTAGCTCTCATAATAGTTTATCTCAATTGCTGGGTCGCTCATTTATTATATTTCCACTTCTTCGTAGTTTGCTGTCTTTGACTCTGTTTACGTCCCAAATGAAAGATTACCAGTACATTTTTCGTCCACTTTTTATTACTTTTATAAGGTTACAATTATTCCAAACTCATTTCAATCCAAACTTAACATTTTTTTATATTTAATTTTGAATTTAAAGATTAGCTCGGATTACTGTGAATAATTTTCACCTCCGCAGCTTTACATTTTTATTTACAAACTAAAACATTCTCTTTTTTTCTCCCCCAACAACCCTGTGTTTGGCCAATCGAGCTCCAGGGTTCTTTTCATTCGTCCAACACCTACGTTGGAATAAATACCCTTACTTGGTATCCCTCGATTCGCCAGCCACCTAACAGTATTCATAAAACTAACAATACTTTACATACACTAAGGTTGTCTATACCGCTATTTTGGTAACATAGCAATATATATATTTACAAAGTTTTTCAAATGTATCATTTAATGTAGTATTATTAAAAAAACAAAATAGATGTAACATATGTAAAATTGACGTTCATTCTGCGTACTCCTTGTTTTGGGTGGGTGTTTCATCTTCGGGAGCAGGAAATTGAAGAAGTTCACACACGCATGCATTTCCCTATGGAGTATATTCAAAGGCAGCACACGGTATAGTAACTTTTGGAGGAAACAAATGCCAAGGCGTCGCATTCTATGCGTAAAGCAAGCCAATAAGTAACTGCACAGCAACAACTAGTGTTATCGGAAACCTGTTACAGATCATCCCAAATGATTTCGATAGGGTTCAAGTCGGAGCTAAGAGCAGGATAGTTCATGAAAGATCTGTGGTTATAGCCGGCAATGTGCGAATTTGATTACTGTGCTAGCACCTTTAATTCTAATATTGGACATATGCCTCCTCCATTTCTTTCAACTCGTTTCAGTCTCAGGCTCTTTCTATTCAGTCATATCCAAGTACTTTCTTTATGTAGTCTGCTTACCGCAGCTTCGGTCTCCCACTTTATGGTTTTTTGGTCCAGGGTCTCAATTGTTGAATGTTGTAATTCGATCGGTTATCGTTGCATCTGACATTGTATCCTGTCCATTACTGCTTTAGCCAGTTTGCATGCTTCACTACATCTTTTGCCCTTATGAACTACCGAATTCATTAATATCTTACCTTATTCTTGAATGCTGAATCTTATATGTAACATTGATCTTTGTGTCAAGTCGCTCATCTGTCTATCATATTTTATGAAAATCCAGACTTGTACTCCAAATGATAATAATGGAGCATACACTGTTCGAATACCCAGCAACCCACATGTGATGGGATATTTAGGTTTTTTTAAAGTATAGCTTAACCTGTCGAAGGGAAGTAGCGTGGCGGACAAGCGAGAGTACTGGTGAAATAAGACTCAAAGTTAAAGAACGGTCCGCGCGGAGCCTGATTGGATGGGTGACCGAAATCTTCGCTCTAACGCGGCAACCCGCGGTACTTCGGAGAGTACCTAAAACCATCGGTCCTCCTGGGTTAGTGCGCCACGTCACTAACTATCTCAAACATCTCTCCGCAACATTTTCCATACGCAATTTATTTATTTAACCTACCAAAAGCTGCCCAACCCAGTCTTGCATTCGAGTTATCTCTATTTTTTGGTTTTCTTTGCGCATTGTTGTAATTCTACTGAAATAAGCATTTATAGCCCATATCTATGACAGAAAGTACCCTATGATCAGTGAATATGTCGACTATATACTTTGTAGCATTTTACTTTACTGGGATCTTCACAAGGTCAGTTGTGTTGCGCAGACTTATATATTTAGTATTTCCATGATACCAAGAGAGATGGCTCAGCAGTAATATGTGCCTTTTATGGGCGCTCTAGGGCCGCTTGTTCTGAATCAGGTTTTATTTTAGTTTTCCTGGGTCTACAGGTGAACACTGGCTTAGTATTACAAAACTTCCATAATAAAATTTTACTATTCGTTCCCGGTTGCATAACCCCGTTACCGACTAAAAACGGGCTGAATATTACGATGCGAACCCCAAATAACTGTTATACAGGCCCGGCCTACGCTGGAGAATTATATTCCTATTTTTTTAGTATATGACGGCTTCATAATCATGCCTATCGGCCTCCCGGACAACTTATTCAAAATGCCGCTTCCTACAATGAGCCCATACCCTAATTCGAATCACTAATACAAAATCTTGATTCATCACAAAAGCGGACGGAGTACAGTGGTACAACTAGTGGGTTGCTACCCAATTAATGTATTCTAAAGCGAACGTTAATCGATTTCTTCTACGCTGTTGAGTTAAATGCGGTCTGTGTGCTAGTTTCCTGAATATTACGAGTAGATGATTATCAGTAATCTATTTCTCGCGGGTTGATTAGAGAAATCAATTTCAGTAGCTCTGCGAAGGCCCTTCTGAGATTCTCGTTTAGTACACAAGTGTACCTCCGTAAAATCCTATCCTACAGACATTTTCAGTCTCCTGCGGCCTATGCCTGAACTTCAAAACAAATCAACGCTTCACACCAATATTACTCTTTCAGCATTATGAAAATGGTTACGACTTCCAAATAAAGCAAACACTCTTACAACTTTAATTTTACTAGGGTATCACCGTATCAGGTATATATTACGAATCATAGGTACCTTGCTACAAATCGAAAATGTAATTTTCTTGATGTTTTTGACAGTCGTACATTAATTTGTAAGCAGTCTATAAGATTCTGTGTGATATTTGAACTAAAAATGAAAGAAAGAAAACCATACGTTAAGCGATTAGAACGCATATGTTTCTATGGAATTTATCTTCGATCCATTAAAAAGGTGTTCATCTTGTGTACTTCAAGGGTTGGACTTTATCAGGTATTTTTCTATTTCTGAAGTTGCTTTGAACTAAATGTTTAATTAATTTATGGTCCAGTTCTGCAGATGCAGAAAAAAGCTTATACTTGTATCGTATAGTATGTAAATTTACAAGAACAGTATGATATTCTAGAAGAATATTCAAAAACATTTATTAATCAGTTTTTTAAATAGCGTATTTTTTAGTTATTTATTTAAATCTGAAATCGGTACATTCGTAATAAAAAGTTTAGGGCATTTAAAGTATAGGGTTTAGATCCAATTTGCTTTTGGAAAGTAATATTTTTTAACTTTTGTTTACTATTACCGGAAACATACGTATATCTAATTAAAATTTATATCGTTTAGAGACAGAGTAATTGTCAAGCTTATTGCTATTAATATATTTGAAATGGAAAAACTTAGGAGATTTATCACTGCCTAAAAAACGCAGGTTAGTGATTGCTTAACCTTAAATTAAATTTTCGTTTGCAAACTTAATTTTTCATACTAAAGTTCACTGCATTAGATTATGTATGATATTATGAAAACACTAAACATCATTACCTAAACTAGGCCATATTTTACGTTAACTTTCACGAAAAGCGATGATATTTTAAAGTCTTCTAAATTATTTGGTAAGATTCACTTCAAACAGAGCTAAGATCTGTGTGACACGTTAAAAATCACTAGTGGGGTTGGAACTACCCCAAATAGATTACATTTATAGTTAGTATAATGGGCTAAATAAGGCCTGAGCGCCAACAGGTATTCGGAAATTCGCGTCCTAGATCTTTCCCAATCACAACCATCCAACAAAGATCTGTTTATTACAATTACACCACCGGTAACCAACAGGTAGCCAATACTTGGGGAAATTGTGTGTTATTTCGTTTATGCGTACTGTATTATTTTCATTGGTTATTAGGTATGTAGTAGTACTTTTTACATTTATTTAATTTTCATGTAAAATATACAGGGTGTAAAAGTGCATTATACAATTTGTTGTGTTGCGTTGATTGTTGATCTTATTGTAAACCAAAGTAAAAGTGGTTACTTAAAAATATCTCCATCTCTTGTTAATTATTATTTACGGTTTTTGAGAAAGTTTTACTGTGTTTGGCAACTATGGCAAGTTTTTCCAAAAGCCTTTAGAAAAAAGTACTTCTTCCTTAATATTCAAAATATGCAGTTGCACTTGTGATGATAATTCCGTAAATACCGCGGCAGCTTAGAGATTGGTCAATACAAAAGGGGCGTCATAAATAGAAAATATTTTTAAATCTATCTGCACTTTATTTCTTGGACGATACCAGGAAACAAACTAAAAGCTGGAACAACAATTTTGTAAGCTATACATATGAACATAGCACATAAATGAGCAGAAATATGTAAATTATGCCCTACATTTTCGAAATATGAAAAATATCTCTAAATTGCTGAAATATGCATAAAATTACTAAAATATGCAAAATATTAATTTAAAAATTGGTTCCAATCAGCTCTAATTAACGTAATCGTATAGAAAGGAGAGCACTGTAAAGTCACATCACTATTACAAGATATGCAATTTGCACATAATCCGAGCTCTAGTAATAATAGTTGTAATTTAGTTTAGGAGTTATAGAACTAAAAATTTGAATTCAAAATGATATTTTTTGGTTAAATAATAAATAATAGCAATTTTTGCATTACTGATAAATTAAATACTACATCTTAACAAGTTAAGAATTTGATCATCCGCTTTGTTACATATATTAAATTGATTTTCTGCACTAAATTATTATTATTTTTTCATATTTGACAAAAAACTGTTATTTTGGTGGGCTATGCAAGTTGTCCCCAATGCCTTTCTACAACACGCTACCGTTTACAACGGAAAACGGTGTAAGCCTGCAATGCTACATGTATGTTATGCAAACTAAATATTTTAAAACATAATCATATTCGACTTTATGTCTTCGAGTAGTTATGTCTCCTTCGTCGCTAAAAGGCGCATATGGGTTGTATAATTGCATGTGCAGTCTCCATAGTCTTACTGTGAATGGAACACTTCATATATTTTTGTATTGTTTACAATGCGAATATTGTCTTTGCGGTTTTGAAGATGAACACCTTGAAGGCAGATATTTTATTTAAGTAAACAAGCTCCCACTACTTTTCGAAAAGATATAATAGCAATTGTTGGTTTTTTATTGCGGCTTATACTATTTTTATTATAAATAACGGCATTGCCATTATTTCTATTAAAAGTAACTCATAGCATACACAGCCGATTTTAATTTTGATTTTCATATAATTTATTATTTTATAAAAATATTCGGTTCAGAAAACTAACACATATTCTTTATAATGTACCTTGTGCTACCATTCACTATAAAAATAAATTAATATTATTGTAATTTAAATCGCTAACTTCCAACCGAAAAATCAAATTTGTAAATAATTATATGCAAATTATATCAATCCTAGCATTGATATTCTTAACAGTTTTCATTGGGTGTTTACGTTCGTTGAATCGATCAGCAATTATCATCATAGATGAAAGGTTTCATCTTATATGAATTAATTAATTATTTATTCCTGTTAAAGGTAATTTCATTTGAAATTATTGATTACACTTTTATTTTTCAATAAGTTGCTTTGCTGTAGAGATGCAAATTGCACATATTTTTTCGTACGTTTACCACAAACCATTATGGAATTGCTTCAACATATAGTTTTCTCAAACAATTTGTCCATAAAAGGCAACTATTGAAGGGTGATCCTTAACAGCAAAGCGCTATTATTGCGAATAAATTAATCCACTCACTTTACTTACCATCGTCTCGCAATTATTCTAAATTAAGCTCAACCTTAGGTCTAATCGAGTGCTCTTCAATGCCCTCGCTATTCTGTGACTAATAATGGGCCCATGGTTAAGTTGCATGAGTGTAGACCACCAACAGAAAAGAAACGAGCGCTCATGACTAATAGTAGAAGATTACAGTAATAATCGTGTCATATAGCATCATAATATTGTAAATCAGTAAGTGGGTTTACGGCAACCCTTCATCGTAATTGCGGGCACTTCTTAGTGCCCTAATGACAGAGGCGCACTCCTATCAACACCTATTTATAGATCAGTGGCGTAGTGTTTTTGAAGTTTTCAAACGCTTAAGTTACAATTAATATTGATGAAATACGAAAATTTCGCAATTCTTGGTTTTTTTGTGACACGTCTGTAATATGGAAAATAACAGTGACCATAAAAAATAAATAAGAGTATGAAGACTATAAATAATGTAGAGAGTTTTATATTTGATTATATATGATTCATAATCAATGTTGCACCGGAGCGTTCTTACACTAGTCATTCTATTTACTGTTCTAAATTTTTCATTGATTTTAAATTACGTAGGTACTCATCCGTTTAAGTGGGTTTATTGACCTGCTGATTCTGTATTTTGTAATCTATCTGAAAGCTATTTAATAATAGACAATTACTGGAATCTAACTTTCATGCAGTCATGAACTGAGCTAATTTTGTTATGCACAAATTGTACAAAATTTATGTTCTTAACAAATCAAAAATATGTATTGCTGTGCAGCATTCTGCACTAATATTTACATGGAAAATATACATTTTCATGCGATTTGCCAGTTTTAAGTCTTTAATATAAAACGTAATTAAGGGATATTCAAACCTAAGGAGTTTATGGCAATGTGGCCACATTCAGTGAAGTGAAGATTGGAGTAATTTCCATACAGGTTTTGATTTATTAATTGTAAATATACTTCAATAAAGCTAGAAACAAATACGGTAAAATCTTGTCTCAGTATTGGTTTGGTTTTTATATAGTAAGTAGTTTTTGTTTAGGAAGACTATAGTTAACTTAAATTTAAAAATATACAATAAATTACGAACAATTGCTAGTCTTACGTAGTTACAAGATTAATTTCAAAGAGCAATAAACGTTGTCATGATTTATTGCTAACTAATATTTTAATAATGAAAAATGAAGTACAACAATAAAATAAATATATGAATGAAAATTTTGCACTAACCTGTTTCAACCAATCAGAAGCATTTATTTTGAACCGTTACCATGGCAACGCTAGTGTTTTTCGGAATTTTTTTTCATCTTGGGTAGGACCCTGGAGTGAATTATAGTGGAAATTTTTTGACGTAATAAATACTCTCACTTGATTAATACTTACATTAAGTACACGTAACCAGTTTTCACATATTTAGTTTTTAAACTTAGAAATACATAACAAAACAATTTTTGCGTTTACCTACATTAAAAATTATTATATTATTATTATTATTTTTATATAATATGTCAATATATAAATTAAATTGCAAAAACGAGCAAATTAAATTCCGGAAATTTTTTCTCGGTTATGAATATATTAAGAAAATTATCTCTCGCCTGCGGCTCGGGATAATTTTCAAAATATTCATAGCCTCGAAAAAAATTTTGGAAATAATTTAACCTCTAGTGGTATTACAAGTGAAAATTTATTGATTCGTGGATAATTTTCAAAATACCGACTATATTGTTGAATATTTAAATTAATTCTGTGAATCTATTTGATGTTAAGCGGTTATTAAAGTGATAAAATAGCCTAAAATTGCAAAAAGTGGAGAATAAATACGGTAAAATTAACAAACGTTTATAATATATGTGGATTTAGTGATATTTTTACTTTGTTACAGTCCTTTAAACATATAACGCGGATTACTCCAGTGCCAAGATTGATCTAATTTTCTTAAAATTGGAGCAACAACAACTCCGGGTCAAATTTATTTTGTGGTATGCTACACGCATTGGTTTTTGTATTGACTGCAGGTTGCATTCCCGTATTTAGGTAAACGGCCCGTTTGGTTTGTCGATGTAAAATGTTACTTCTAATTTTGAATTACCTACCAGGTCAGATTCGCTTAATTATAACCTCAAATTATTTAGTAAACTGCAATTTCCTACCAGATTTACCCAGTGTACTGTGTTGTTTTAAATAAATAGAGATACTTTTTACGTATTTGGATACAATTTACAACTCTTTCTGACTATTACGTAGTGAATTTTTTTATGTATTAGAGAGTAGAGGAGGCTTAACTGTATTTCGAGCTGTATTTCATGTTAGTCGTTTAAATTCTTTTAATGCAATAAATAGGATCTAAAAATGTAAAATTTAAAGGCTGTGTGTCCTTAGAATTTCAAGTAAACAAAATTTTGCTTTAGAACGGTTTGCCTGTATCGGTTTTTGTACCATCTTTATGTTCAAATGTAGTTACTTTTACAGTGCCCGAAAGAGCAGAGGTAAGCTATCATCTAAGTTATAAAACTTCTCATGAAACTGACTTTTCATACATAATCTATTAAGTGGTGGTTTTGATTTCCGGAAATTTCTTCTGGACTGTCGAGTTCTTTATTGCTAGCAAACATTCCAGAAGATAAATTTCCATAGGAAATCAAAACCATCACAAAATAGATTCGGATAGAAAATCGCATTTTATGTTCATGGAAGATGACATTTAAAAATATAAAAATTCAGAATTTAATATAAATCAAGACATGTCTGCTTGTAACTATGGATTCAAATGAAACAAAATCAAACATTCAGGCAAAATTTTCTCAAATGAAATGTAACAATTCAATATTGTGTGAAAACCACGTAAAAGTGAAAAAAAACATTAATTAAGTAAAAATGGATTTGTCAAACAGTGAATCACGATTTTCCAACAAGTGGAGTGACGAAATTGATAGTGCAATTGCGGGAATAACACCCAAAAATACTATACGATCTAAGGCGTATGTATGGAAACAGTTCACTGTGTTTTGCATGGAAAGGGGTTGTAAGCTTGATTCATCGACACCTATTGAAGAAATAGCGGCTACAATGAAAGATTGGGCATTTAATATGCGCAAGGTAGATGGAACCGACTATAAAGAAGCTGTAGTGAAAGTAATATGGTCCAGTACTGCTAAACAGTTGGAAGAAATGTATTACAAAGATTACGGAATTAAATTGGATGTATTCAACGATATAAAATTTCTCCGTGCCAGGCAGGCAAGAGATGCTAAACGAAGAGAGTTACAGGGCAGTTTAGAAAAACGAAAACGCAGCTCAGTATCATTAACAGAATGCGAATATCAGAAAATTAAAAACCTTTGGAACGACGATTCACCCATTGGTCTACAAAAAAAGTTCTTTTACATAGCAGCCTATGAGTTGTGTTGGCGAGGAGGTGAAGGAGCGTCTTCTTATGTGCACTACTTTAGAGAAGAAACTGACAACTCAGGAAAGCCAACTAAACGTCTTGAATATAATCCTTTATTCAGTAAGACAGAACAAGGAGGTGCTCAGAAACTTAGCGAAAGTAAATTCCTGACATCAAATACAGTAAACCCTGATGCCTGTCCGGTGAGGTAAAAAATTGATCTGATGTACTAAAATACATTGTATAAATATCATTTGTCCTTTTTTTAGGTTGTTTAAGAAAATGATTTCTAAAAGTCCATTGCATGTTACCACAAATAGATTGTTTCTGACACCAAATCCTGGATGGAACCTAGATCATTCTAAGGGATGGTATAAAAATTGTCCAGTGGGGCAAAATGAAATGTCAAAATGGTTGAAATCAGCAGCTGAATCTATAGGACTCGACACAAAATCCGTAAAAATTTCAAACCGTTCTTTGAGATCTACGGCAATATCCCAGTTAGCTAAAAAAGGGGTAGGCGAAACCCAGCTAATAAAAATGAGTGGACATTCCAGTATCAGTTCTATTAAACCTTATGTACAACTTGATAACATGCACCACGAACAACTGGTATTAAAGTTCCGAGGAGAAGAGGATAATGTTGAAGGAGAAGAGGATAATGTTGAAGTAGAACATAACGAAGATAGTGATGCTAGTAATGGTCATCCAATTAAAGAATTACTTAGTCCCTCAACTGCAATGTCTCGAACTCGAGAAAACAAACAAATTATATACAATAATTGTGTGTTTCATTGTAATTCATTTAAAAATTAAATTTGATTAAGCATTTTTCTTTCACTTTACTGTATTAGCACGTGATTTCCAGAAATCAGGCACCGTAGTGATTTCCGTAAATCACCACTAGTGGTTCTTGGAAATCACCACGGCTACAGGGATTTCTAAAAAATCAAGGTTTGATTGGTGGATAAGTCAAAAATGCTCAAATCTGATTGGTGTGAATGTATAAAATGCGATTTTCAGTTAAAACATGATACTTAACACAGAAAATTTTAATACAAGATAGGATTATAAAAATAGCTATTGAATGCTCTTTGGTAATACTTTGGTTTTTTACACCACATTGGTCAGTTAGGCTACTTTTTCCAAGACTATTGATTACTATTTTGTATACAATTTTGTTCCTTCTTGCATATTTAAAAGTACGTGTATATTTTTTAAGTGATTTGCTTTTTAAACTATTTTAGACTACGCTTTATTTTTAACATCTATTGATATTGTAATAGACATTGTGGTCCAGTAGTCTCCGGTGCGGAAGGCCGGGAGTTCAAATCCTTGACTCGATGCCTGGAGGACGGCTCACCCAGCTGCTTTAAATAATTGGGTACCTGCGTTCGAATGGGTAATAATGCGGTTGCTAATGCGTGATGCTCACCACATCACCATGTGTGATGGTGGCAACCGGGTGTTAGAGGGCAAACTCTGACCTTCCACCTTGCAGGGCATACTCCTTCATGGGGTGTACAGCCTCACTGTTATTAACATTCTTATTATTATAAGTATATTCAATTCTATTCAGAATTTTGTACAAAAGTATTCATGTTCTAAAATCTACAGAATTTTGTTTTAGGGTTTAACAACGATCATAGAGGGCAGATAAGTAAATGTTTACCACGTGTTTACCTTGCCGCGCCGACACTTCTCGCACTTCCTCTTATCTCGCTCGCGTTCTTTATTACTATGGTTTGTGTGATTTGTCGTGCGTTCATGTAAAATAAAAGCTACGAACTTATGCATCAACCTAATACTATGAAACTTTGATAGAATTCTGCATTACCCACAGTCATATGATTATTTTGTTTTGTCACAAATGTCAACTTAATTTTGACCTCTTTGCGTATGGTGGCAGATAAAGTCCTCGCACAATTCTGAACCGTGTAATGCGTTTTTTGCAGAATTTTGTACAACGTTTTCTGATAACATTTTACACAAAATTCTGAAATATCGTCTCATGCAGGCCTTAGGCTGCCTTTTTTTCTTTTAAAATAATAGATTAATTCTTTCTTTTTACGGCATTATAAAAATAATTACCCATACTTGGGCTTATGCCGGAAGTGTAACTGTAAGATACTTTATCTCGAAATTTGATATTCAGAATTAACCTCAAAGGTTAAACAAAGTTATTTTATAAAATAATGAAAACAAATAGGGTGTACTTTCTTGATGTTTAGGTATAGGATGTATAGTTAAGTATTTTTTATTTTATAGAGATACTGTAATGCATTATATGTATTATTACTTTAACTTACATTACATATTTTACATATTTTACACTATTTTCACATTAGTTCTTTACTACACTTAAACTTTAAGCCGAAGAGGATTTCACTTGTACTCTTTACGGAATTTGACGTAGCAGTACTATAGTGTGATTAACTTGAAATAAATATTGTTCTATTTGTACGATTAATGCCAATAAGTAAAAATAATTACTACTTTAAAAGGCGCAGCACAAGCATAGGAAAGACGATCGCTACGGCGCTAGTGAGATATGATACTCTAAGAGAAGAGATGGAGAGAAAGAGAAAGAGAGAGAGAGAGAGAGAGTAATACAAATGTCAATATTACAATTTACTTTTGGCTTAGACCGCGTCGTCATTTGGGAACTACACCCAGCATTATCAGGTAAGGCCCGACCTGTAGCTTGTCTGCCTTTACAAGCATTTGCTCTAGAAGTTTGAGCCATATTTGTTCGTAGGCCCTGCCTGCCTAAACAGGGCCGTGTGCTTATATTAATCAAACCTTGGGGCGGACAAGGATTTGATCTTGATGTATTTTGTTTGCCAGGACAATAATACTTAAGCGGCTTATGCCTGTTAGCTGTTTGTCAACCCATACAAACTA
>JABXWE010017648.1:0-56025 GCA_014611495.1 Limonius californicus
CAACAAAATGTGAAAATGAACAAGTATTTAGTTGCAACTGATTTGTAATTTATTAAGGTAAGTAAATTACAGGTTTTTCGTCAAGATTTCTTTCTTTCTGTTACAATTTTCATATTGTCAGATTCTAAAGCTTAATATAGACGGGACAATCCATAGGCTACTGCAATTGACTTTCTAAAAAATCACTTTTTATGTTAATTAAAATTATCGTTTGTTACTTAATTTAATCAATTAGTTTCTGTTCATTATTGTTTTAATCTTCATACAAGGTGTTCCAAAATAAAGCTGCCTGTACAATGATGTGAAAAAGTTTTGCATCACCCAAGAAAATATCTCGATGGGTCAGTGCGAACAAGCGCTGTCAGTTGAAATCACAATGAAATGCGGCTCGATCGGCCGGCTGAGGCGAGGATCGTATTTCACTTGGTTAAGTTTAGGGTGCATGTTGCATGAATGGTTAGTGTGTAAAGGACGCCCGCACCCCCCTGAAGTAATGTGAAAGCGGTTCCGGGGGGGGGGAGGGGGCGGCGGCATTAGTGTGAATGAGAAAAAAACGGTGGCAAAATGCCATCCGAAACAAAACCTTTCAAATTATCGGACGAAAACCGATATGGAATAATTTTTCATCATAAACCAGGCACTTCCAGTCGTGAAATATCTATGAAATTGCAGTGCAATCAATCACAGTTATTAAGTGAGTGATCAAAAAATACTCTAAGACGGGAACAATTGAAGATAAACCCCGCAGTGGCCGTCCAAAAATAAACATCAGTGAGAGACGACAGTGTATTGCGCAGGACGAGACTGGCAGACACAAGTCTTAATTCGACAGATTTAACTAAAATATGGTCAGAAGCTACTGGTGTAAGTGTTAGCACTTCTACTGTAAGACGGAGATTTCTTAAATCTGGACTTAGGGGTTGCAACGCCCGGAAGAAACCCCTCCCATCAGAAAACCAAAGGCTCCACCGTTTGAAATGGGCAAAGGATCATCGCCGTTGGACCCCAGAACAATTGCAGTTGGTATTATTTAGTGATGAATCTACCTTCAACATTAGCAATCATGCTGGAAACATATATGTTAGAAGATTTCCTGGAGAAGAATTTTCACGACAGTGTATTTTGCCAACAACTAAACATCCAACATGATATGAGGCTGCATGTCTGGAGAATGTGTTGATAGATTGCATGTTGTATCTGGCATGATGAATGCAACCATATACATTCATGTCCTCCAGGAACAGATGTTACCTACCTAGCGGAAGAGAGTTATTTCCTTACAAAACCTTTATCTTTCAGGACGATAATGCTCCTTGCCACACAGCAGAGTTTGTTCAATCTTGGATGTCAACCGATAAAGTTAAAAGAATAGACTAGCCAGCACAATCCCCGGACCTAAATCCTATAGACAACTTATGGCAGAGGGTTTCTAACATTATTTTAAGAAAAATCCCACAAAAAAAGTGGAATTCATGACCAGTTAGTGCTTTTCTCTATACAGCCATGTCAAAATATCATACGTTTGCATAATAAAAATTTCAAGAAAAATCACGATAAACATTTATTTTTGTCACTGGCAACATTTTTCATCACGTACACTTATTACAAGATAAACAAAAGAAAATAGCAGGTCCACAAATTAGTAAAATAGTTTCAAATCATATTTAACATCAATTTAAGAAAGCAAATGTTCAAACTGTTCGCCATTCACTGTCTGACAGTGGGCAATACGATCAGAAAATCCTCGAACTGCATTTTGAACTGTAGCAGGTGATATTGCTCGTATATGCTCGCCGATACGAATTTTTAGATTTTCCAAATTGTCTGGTCTGTTTGTACACACTGTACTTTTAAGATGGCCCCATAAAAAGAAGTCAAGCGGGTTTAGATCCGGAGATCACGCTGGGGACTCAATATGTCCTCTTTTTCCTATCCATCTATTTGTAAAAATTCCATCTAAATATTGACGAACATGAATGCTATAATGAGGTGGAGCACCATCTTGTTGCAACCAAATTCTATCGTTCGGCGTATCCAGGTTTTCTACAATTGGAAATAAAACAGCTAACGTGGGAATAAGTTCAAACCTCAAAACATTCAAATACCGATCAGCATTTAATGTGCCATCAAAGAAAAAATGACTGTCTCCTATAATTCCCGCCCACACGTTTACTTTTTATACTGTGTGTGTAATTCTTCCATCCAATGCGGGTTATGTCGCGACCAATAACAGGAATTGTGCCGATTTGCAGCTCCATTTAAAGAAAAGGTGGCTTCGTTGGAGAAGATAATAGAATTCACAAACTGTGGGTCGTTATGGCATCTGTCCATCATTTCTTCACAAAACTTAATTCTCCTATCAAAATCATCTTCTGATCATTCTTGAACAAGTTTAACCTTATAAGGATGAAATTCGTCTGTATGTAAAATATTCAGTACAGTTCCTTGACTAACATTATTATCCAGGGCTAATTGTCGAGTTGAAGTATGAGGATTTTCGGAAACTGTAAGCACAATCTCTAACATTTTATCGTCTGTTGCTATTTTTGGACGGCCAATTTTATCCAAATCTTTGACGGAGCCCGTTTCTCTAAATTTTCTATTAATTTTGGTTACAGTGGACCGCGTAACAGGTTCACGATTTGGATGTACAGTATTTAATAAAGCGCACATATCGTCGGGAGTTTTCTTTTTACCACCGTATCCGATCATCATCAAAATTTCGATACGTTCAGTTTCTGTTAAACATGCCATGATTAAGCGTTAAGCATGATTAGAAATTCGTATTTAACGCAGGACACAGACTAAATTTTAATCACTTATTAATGCTAACTGTCACCGAATTGACGTTACAGATTTGTATTTGTTCAATTTTAAAGATTTTCCAACAATTGCCTACTATTGTCTTTTGTTTATCTTGCAATAAGTGTACCTGATGAAAAATGTTACCAGTGACAAAAATAAATGTTTATCGTGATTGTTCTTGAAATTTTATTATGCAAATGTATGATATTTTTATATGGTTGTATAGAGAATATAAAGCACTAACTGGTCATGCCATAAAAAGTATATATAGCCATTAAAAAAATGTCGATCTGTCGAGCTGGCAGATTAATATTTTGCCAACTTCCATTCTGCTCAGCCTCCAAGCATTAAGGAAACATTAAGTTTTTATCCTTGGATTAGTTAATCATCGTACGTTATGTAACGAAAAAAAAGTTTATTTCCTTGGTTTCACGTACATGACCTTCACCTAGGATGTTGTGCAGGAGCGATGTAAACAAGCATTTTAATTCTAAAAGCGAACAATTCTTGTGTCACACCAAAATAAGTTACACATGTACTAAATACGAAAGCCAGGAGCTTGTTATGTAACGGTGCATACATTCCTTATTAAACAGCTGACTGTCTCTCTCTTCTTATGACGTCAGGAATCCCGTTACCTTGGCCCAGTGGAAGTATCACTAAGTAGCCGTTGGTCAGTATTTATTTCAAAAGCAATATCTGGAGTATCGTGTATGACAAATATGTTTCAATTTTATATCTTTAGGGAGATTAATCGCTGTTTTTATTATCGGGCAAAAGTAAAAGTAAAAATCGTAGAAATTTGATAAATCAGAGGCGATTCTTATTCATGCAAAGCCTACAAATTAATCTCCACACGCTTGCGGTTCTGCAGTTCCTAGGTGTACGTAATTATTTACATTGCAATTCATCGCTAGGAGTACTAATAACTACATGTTAAATATTTTTCTTTCATTTAAAAGCATTTACGTGTATGCTGAGCCTAATGGATTATTCTAGTGGCGTCGTGTAAGACGCTATAAATTAAAAGGGAATTTAATAAAAATGTCAAGCGCGTTGGTTTGTTTCTGTTACTATTTGTCTGTGTTTTTAATTTCTATTTCCAACAGTGCTAAATTGTTTCCTTTTCTTTTTTCCAGCTTCTTATTACATTTGTAGTAAGACATAGTAATGTTATTTATTGATCTTGTTTGATGTGAAATATGCGTTATTCTATGTCAATTCAATAAACGTTTGCCGCTTTATATCACCGATTTTTAAGAAATTCCTGGATAAGTAGTACAATATAGGAGACTCGAAATATTAAGATCCATGAAAGTTTTAGTTTAAATAAATATATTTCTCTCCGCAGATATTCTAAATGATAATTTATACATTGCTTTAAAGTGTATGTACAATAAAACTTCTTACGACTATGCAGGCTTATAGTCTACATACACACTAGTATTTTTATCAAAGTGAATAGGTGAAAATGCTCATAGTACGAAGCTTGTTCAACTGAAACCCACCTTTGATCAACTTAGCCTTGAAAACAAATGCAATAATTCAAATAACGTTTGTTACTGTTTATACTGTTTGTAGGCAACACATTAATAAGTTTCTGGCGTTTGAATTAAATTCTGACTTTTAAAAATTCGATTTTGAAATGGTGTTTGTTGTTGAAAATCCGTCCAAGTTTGATCAGCGTGCGGTCCTACAATTTTTATGCACGAGGGTGTGCAGCCATTGCAGATTCATACGCGAATGCAAGCAGTATATGGCAATGCATGTATTGCGTACCCAACTGTGAAGGACTGGTGCCAAAAATTTAAGAATGGAAAAGGGGGACTGTGGCTGAGCTGCGACCAGGTGCACGGTGTACTGCATTATCAGAAAACAATATGGCATGTGTGAAAGGCCTTATTAGAGAAAATTGTCGAATTTCAACTAATGTGGTAAAAGAAAATCTTCAATGACAGAAATGGAGGATTTTAGAGCATCCAGTCTATAGCCCGGATCTATCGCCTTGCGATTTCCATATCTTTGGGCAGCCGAAAAAGGCGTAAAAAGGTCGGTATTTTGAATCTGACGCAGAAGTACAGATAGCTGTGGAAGACTTCTTCAATCAGCAGCCACAAGAATTCTATGAGCAGGGTATACGTCGGTTAGTAAACAATGGGTTAGGTGCCTTAACTGTGACGGTAATTATTTGTAATTAAATTGTTGAATAAATTTTTTATAAAGGAAAGATGGGTTTCAGTTGAACACACCGCGTATGATAGGCTATAACTTCCAACATCTCAATATTTCAAGCCTGTGCATTAATATTTTGATTTAATATAGCCCTCCTGTAAAAATTTACGACGTATGTTTCTGCCTTGGCAATTAAACGTTTGTAAGTTGTTAATTTTTTCTATTATATTCAATTCATCTCTTTTACTGTCAAAGCTGTGCAATAACTGGTATCTCGGTATACAGGGTGCTTCGGGAGACAAGGTAAATATTTTGAGAGGTTGTAGTATCAATTATTCAGAAGTTCATTTAAACATGTGTCCAATTCTCAATTCATACAGACATAGCTGTTATAAATTGCGGAGAACTTCTCCTATAAAAGTTTTTTTTAATACACAAACACTGTGCTCATAAACTGAAATAAGGTTTCTGAGTTCATCAGCATGATATACGTTGAGGTATCAAAAACAAAATGCAGAGATATATTTAAGCTCGATATATTTAACCTACCAGAGGAAATAGAAATCTACGGGAGGAAATTGAGAGAACGTAGACAGGATGGCAGAAACACGAGTTCCGAAAATATTGAAAGAGTATTAACGAAGAGGTAGAAGAAATGTGAGTAGTCCAAAAAAGATGGAAAGAGCAGCATTATGTGAAGGCGGAACAAACCAAATTTGTTTTGTACCTGAAGATGATGAATATTATAGCTAAGTTGTGATAACTTCGTAGCTGCTCGTTATGCTAAACAATTAACAGTGGCATTGTTCGTATTTTAAGCAAATTAGAAGAATTTTAAGATTGGGGTTGTATGCATTATCTTCTTAAACGATGGTACTTTGTAAGAAATTTTAATCTATCGTTCAATACTTTAGCATTTTTTTTTATCATAAGTTCGTATCAGTTTTCTGAACAGTTGTCACCATATTATAATCTTAAATATGTTGTTCACTAATTAAGACATTGTGATGAAAACATTGTGAAAAGAGCCATTTCAAACTCAAGAACGCAAATCTTGTTGTGGGCCAGAAGACGTGTACGCAGAATTACTAAACAATGGTACCAATAAACTTGTTAGGATACTAACATGATTATTTAATATGCCTCAATCGTCAAGATATTCCCAAAAAATGGAAAGTGGCTCATATATCATCTATCTATACGATGGGCAACATAAATGATTGCCATGATTATAGAGGACGGATATACTGACGCGTTCGATCAGTATGTTGTACGGAAGACTATTGAGAAACCTAAAAGGGAAACGATATCGATAGAGGAAGAAGAGGAAAGCGACTTTAGGGGTGAAAGACCATGCACCGAAACAAATAATAGAAAAGAATGCAACGTTGAGTCCAGAAATACACATAACTAACCAAAGCTTATGACAATACATTTACAAGCTATGGAGGCTAGTGAAGGGCATAATCGAATGGTTTCAGTAATCGAATGAATATTATTAGAATAATTTTAATAATCGAGATATTCATTCGAATTAATCATTCGAATCCAAAATGCGCGCGAGACTTGTCTCGCATCCTGCTTTTCGAATGATGACTCCCTGGCATTCCCGCCCTTATCTCGAATTGTTTTATCGGTTTCCGACTGGATGCTGTTCTGTATTTATTCAAATTTCGTGACACTATAAGATTAACCTGATTGTAAATGCCATTTTATGGTTTCCATGTTTTATATATACATATACAGTATATACATATATATAGTATAATATTAACGATATTTCTAATTATTTTATTATAATTGATTAATAGTTTATATCTTTATAAGCTTAATCGTCATGATTTCAAATTTAGTGGCTAAATTGGTCATGAAGACCAATTTAGCCAATAAATTTTTAAACGGGAAAGTAATATGAAAACCCGGACAGATTACAAATGATCATAACTAATAGATAAAAAAAAAATTGGTTTAATTGATATTTTTAAACAGTCACATAAATTGCTGTAATCATTTTATTTATTTATCTAGTTTATGACGATAATAGGGACCGCGGTGGTCGAGTGCGAGAACGCATTGGCCACTCGAGGTCACACTAAATGCAGTTGCTCCGTTGGGGCGATCGAATCCCGACTGGGGTAACCGCATTTGGTTAGTTAAGTTTAGGGTGCATGTTGCATGAATGTTTAGTATGGAAGGGACGCCCGCACCCCCCTGAAGTAATGCGAAAGCGGTTCCGGGGGGGAACGGTAGTATGAATGCGTAAAAAAAAAAGTTTATGACGATAATATATTTAATTGAATAATAACCAATCTAAAAATTCTACAATTAATCTTTTTGAATTTAAGTATGGTAAAGTAGAAAATAATAATCGTAACTTAAGTCTGTCCGGTTCGAAATTATAAAAACTTATTTTGCTAACTCGCTGCACACGAGACTCCATCATACAAAACAAGTCAAATATATTACTTTGTAGTTTTTTTTTTATCTTCTCGAATTACAGTTTCATTCGAATACTACTCAAATTATATACCGAACGAGCGATATTTCAATTACCAGCCGAACAACGAAACGAAAGTAATCCGAGAAATTTTTGTCATCCGAATGAATTATTAGCATCTAGGTGATGTATGCTTAACCGAATATTTCGTATTGCTTCATTCGAGATGCGCGCACCACTAAAGGAACGTATTCGAAAAGTTTTGAATTATTTCATTGGAGATGCACGCGTCGGTGCGAACGTATTTGAGAAGTTTATATCATTCGAATGAATTACTAGCGTCTCATTGATGCTGCATACCCGAATATTTCCAATTGTTTCATTCGAGATGCGCGCGCCACTGAACGAAAGTATTCGAGAAGTTTTTATCATTCGAAGGAATCACTCGCATCTAGCAAATACGTGCATAAACAATTAATATTTCGAACTATTTCATTACAGATGCGGGCGTCGCTACGAACGTATTCGAGAAGTTTTTATCATTCGAATGAATTATTAGCAGCTCGGTGATGCTGCATAAGCGAATATTTCCAATTGTTCGAGATACGCCCATTACTAATACACACAACAATAATATTCCGGGCTGGAAATGCCGCTCAAAAATGCAACTGTGTATAGTTTACAATTTGCAGACGACCAAGCACCCATAGCAGGGGATAGAGAAGATCTTGAATATATGAGCGCAAGTTAAAAGACACCCATGGGCATAAGGACTTACAATGAACATCCAGAAGACCAAATAGTTGAAGATAGGTAGTGAAATCCATAATTTACAACTAGACAACTCATAAGATATAGAAGTCCTTGAAAACTGCAAATAGTAATGAATGATATTCCACAAAACCGATACGGACGAAAAGCAAATAAGAGCATGAATAATACAGGCAAGGAAAATGATAGAGTGGTTGAATAGAACCGTATGAAGTAATTACATAACAAAGCATCACAAATACAATCCATACAACAAAGTCATCAGAAGTAGCTTATTGCATGGATCAGAAACATGGAGAATCACAGATAGAAACAAGAAAATGTTAGAAGCAACCGAAATGGACGCGCGGAGAAGAATAGTGAGGATTTCAGAACCCACAGGGTAAGAAATTATGGTATTCGACAACAAATGGGCTGGACACGATTATGAAAAACATCGAAAGAAAACACGGCCATGTACAGCATATGGCAGACCATAGGTTACAAAAACAAATAATGACGTGGATACTACAACACAAAAATTAGAGTTATGCCCAAAACGACATAGAATGAATATATTTTAAAAGCGATGAGCGGAAGAAACATAGAAGAGGAACAATAGGAAGATCTAAGACTAGAACAGCTAGACGTCGGCCAACGCTAACGCACGTTTTAAATTGATATTATGTCGTTACGATGACGACTGTAAACGCTTGTTATATGGAATTATAAGGCATTTTAATAGTAGCACCTACAGCGTCTCAGATTTGATATGCTTCAATTTGAACTTTAAAAACCATCTAGAAATTTTTATTCAAAACATATTAAAACTATTATAATTGTAAACGTTACAGATCACTGCTAGCTGTGCTTGAAGATTTAACATTTAAATTGTAGATTGCAGCGACAAAGGTGTGTCAAAAACAGCCCGGTTCTGCTATTCATCGCAATGTTCAACGATGTAATAAGTTCAAGGTGAAACCAGCTTTATGTATTTACATTAACGAAACGGTAATTTTACTGCGTCCATTCAACTGACAGGTTAACAATAACCCCTCTAGATGGTTGACCCACTGAATCGAACGGATTTACCTGCGTTTGTCAGCTCTGACGTTCCTCAAATGAGTAACACGAAAAGTATTTAGGACTTTCTTTTTTCGGAATATTATTTGGGCTAAGCTGATGTAGGCTTTCCTAAATTATTGTAAATTAAATTAAGAACCCCCTGAGAACTGGTTGTAAGTAACATTAATCTGATTAGACTGAATTCTTGGAAAGTTGAACGTGTATGAAATCACAAATTTACTGGGACGTCAAGATGAAGTTTACTTTGGCAAGTTCAACTAAAGGTCAGACACGTTTCGCTTGTGGTGTTGAAGTCAGTTTGGAAACTTCCGGGAGCTAAATTAACGAAAATGTTCCGTTTATTCACTGGTAACTAACAACTATAACTTCCACCGCCATGCTAATGTATAAAATCATAATGTTAACGTAACCAACAACATAAGTTTTGACGTCTGCTGTATTGATTGGCAGACTAAATTTGATTCAACACCTTCCTACTGTACATAATTATACTAAATTCTCGAAAAGTAACAGGAAGCAATAATTTTAAATGAAAAAATTAGTGTTGTCATAATTGTCAGCGTAAAACCGTTGATTCAGAACTTCTCTCAATCAACGGTAAAACACAAATAACACGATCTAAACGTAAACTGTTAACCTACAATTAAACTTTCTTCGTGTAATAGTCGTACGGAATACCACGATAAATTTATTTTGTACAAGGAAAATTTGTTTTGTAAAACTCAATTGCCATGCTTCTAAGCCATTTCGATCATGGTATTGATGAAAAACCGACCAACAATCTTTTTGGCTTTACCCGCGAAGTTGTTAAACAACGAACTCCCGTATACGTATCAAAGTTTTTTGATTAAAGGAAATATACAACTACTGTTGATGAGTATGAATTAAAAAATTTGATAAAGATATTCCTATAAAAAATTGATCAAAATGTAATAATCAAAATAAGGAGAAACTTCTTTTTCCTACTCCGCTATGGTTAAATAGCTGGGAAAATTCATAGATGATCGGTCATGGTACCATTATTCGTAGAATGATCGTGAAAACTTAGCGAAACGCTTTCCTACGTTTTAAACAATGTTTGGACAGTTTAATTTTATTTAGTTATTTTTGTTCTAATCAGGTCAAAACACTAGCTGTATACAGGGTGACTCTAAACATATGTTAAAATCTTTAACCACATATAAGTAATTCAGGTTATTTGACACCTAAATTACCTAGTAATCTGTTTTCAAAGTTGCCACCGTTGTGGAGATATAGTGCTTCAAAGTTTTTTCACATCCATGAGCTAAAATGTAAGCAACTTTTTTGATTCTCGTTCAATTTTGATCATCTTCGCTGTTTTGGAAAGCTAACAGTCTAAAGCTTCATTTCCAGTCAAAATGTATAGTTGTATGTAAAAAGTGGATAAAATCTGTCCCAGAAGTGAAAATAATACTGTAAAAATTTGTAAATCAGGTGTATGTATTTAATTTTTCATTTCTATTCGAAATTAGGTTAAATTACTCTTTTAATATTAAATTTTCCAAAAAGCAGCAGTCTTTTTTTGAGAAACGGCGTATTAGTTTCTTCTTCAATCCTTCAATCCGCAGATTTTTTGGCAGCTTTTCATCTAATGTTGTTGCAAGTCATTCTTTTCATTGCTGCTTGCAGTTCCTGTGTTTTTAATGGCTTGATTTAAATATTGTAGTCTAGGCCTTCCCCTGGACTTTTTCCGGGTAATACTCCTTCCATGATATTTATTACAAACTCGTTGTGTCTAATTATATCTCGTATCCACGAATGTCCTCTGTTTTTTAACATTTTTAGTAATGTTCTTTCTTCTTCCGCTCTTTAAAGCACCTCCTCATTGGTTACACGGTCGGTCCATTTAATTTTCAGCATTCTTCTCCAACGCCATGCTTCAAATGCATTTATGGTTTTTTCTTAATTTTTCCCTATGGTCCACGTTTCTGATCCATACAGGACAGTACTCCAAATGCAACTTTTCATTAGAGCCTTTTTGTTTGCAGTGTAAGGCTGTTTGAATACTAGTTTAGAAGCTGTAAAAAACTCAGGTTAACGATCTCGTTTTCAAGATATATCTTAATTAACAAATTTTTAAACTAAACTTTCACTTCTGGATTTCATCCAGTTTCATAGTCAGTTGTATAGTTTTCTGAAAATTCAGACCGAAAATTAAGCTTGGACTGTAAGCTTTCCTAAACATTCTTTATCAAAATCGGACAAGAAACGAAAAAAGCTATTTGCATTTTAGTGAACTGATGTAAAAACACTTTGAAGCATCATATCACAATAATATCACATCTTTGGTCTTTAGACTGGAGAAAAAGCGAATACTGTCGAACAGTGTTCGACAAACATACAAAAGCCAGCAAAAGTATACATACAGTTAAAGTGAAAGCGAGCGCACACATTATGTAATAGGATGAGGATAATAGCGGTGGTTATACTTCAAGAAGCTTTGCAAATTTCAAAATAGCATTCTTAATTATAAATTGGGGGTAATAAACTTAAATATTGTATATTGTCTATAACATTTCTAGAAAACCTCAAAGATGAACTTAAATAATAAATAATGCTATGGCATTTTTTTACATTTTTAGTATCATCGCTTTTTCTTAGAAATTGTAGCTGTAATACTTAAGGGTTGCTATATAAATATATTTGTTTGTAAATTTGTTGTTTAGTTGAAAATTAGAAAATTAGCAAAAATCACTAATTTGAATTAACACGGTAATTAATACCACACAGTGTGTTTAATGACATGTCTGTTTTAATTATTTAACATTTTAATTAAAACTACGTCCACAGTTATACTGATGTTTATTTACACAATTAAGTTTATAGAAAAATTTATAGTACGACATATTGTAAATATTACTTTATAACTATATAACACGCCAGTAACTGTTCAGTGAAGATTAGTAGCTCACAACTTGACTACCCTGGTTTGACCAACACTTATATACCACCCCTAGGGAGGAAGTGTGTCGTTCTTATGAGAAAGGTTTATGGTTAAGGATTAACCTGACTGAAAACAACACTAAATAGTAAAAAATATGCAGTGGCTCTTTCAGTGACAACTAGGGTAAGTGGTGAACTGTAAGTTGTTTAATACAGATTACGTTTGCAATTTTGAGCCAGTGAAAAAAGTGTGAAGCGCTAATTCGTATCTATTAGAATGCCTAAGAAAGAATTATGAGTTGTGTGGACCTAAAGTTTCAAAAACTCTGATAGAATTCTTATAATCTCTCGTTACAATTATTTAGGAATTTTAGTTTTCCTCAATTTAAGCTACTATGTGATAATATCAAACACGAAGGGGAGGAGGTGGACTCCTTGAGAGGGATTAATCTACAGTGATTTTCCTGTTCTTATATTCAAAACGGATGTAATAAATTGCACTTGTTATTAATAAATTTCCTTTCTAACCTAAAAACACTTATTAATACACTCTATGTCAGACATTGGAACAAAAGGAAATATTCCGCGATTTGCAAGCTTCTATACATTCTTCCTTTGCTGTTTTTATCTTAATAAAAGGATTTGTTTGTGAATTACTGGAATTTCTTGGGCACACCTAGCAGATATTAGCCTATTTTGCAGTTTTTACATTCCTTAAAAAAGTAAAAGGCATGCAAAAAAACCGTACCACTAATTAAAAACTGGATTTGGAAGATTTCCCACCAGCATAAGAGAATAAATGAAAATATCTTGCAGAGTTCAGATCCCTAAAGCGGCTTTACATAATTATCCCTGTGGTCTGTCGGGTTTAAACAGGATTAACCGAAAGTTAAGAATGTGTTAATTTTACTTAGCAACCGCTTTTTATGCTTTAGAGGAAATAAAATATTTTTTTTGTTATTTAAAGTAATCCTTCTGTATTTATAAAATCATTATATCGATCTCGATTTCCTTGCAGTCCTAAAACTATACTGAATCAACTAAGTTTCAAACATGGCGAAAGACATATACTTAAAATGTTAAAATGCTCTTCCTCTCATTGACTACGCACAGGAATAGGTCTCACATTTTTGTTCTAAGAAATATTTACAGTTCAATAACAACGTAACAAGTGAAAAAAGAAAAGCCTAGCTACTATTCTGACTTTTATAAAAAAGTTTCTATTGGATAGCCAGCATTTTCAACCTGTTCTCAAAAAAGAGTCGTGGGAACTCCAGAAGCATATGTTAAGAAACGCTGACATATTAAATTAGGTAGTTTGTTAAAAAATTATTCTAAATACAGTACATGATACATACTATAGCGGCCCGCATTTGCGATTATGTATAATTTCGTACAGACAATTAAACTATTTTAATTTTTAGCGTAGGTATACTGCTTATGAATTTTAGCTAAAGCGCCCGAAGGTCGCTCACATTTATGTTGGGAACTAGGCGTTCCTTTGCATATTTTATTTCGCAGGAAATGGTCTGTTTATTAAGGCAACATATTCTGCCTCAGAGGTTTACCTAGCTATCGCACTAACGCATATAAATTTCTTCGACATTCAAGTACTAGTTCTATTTCACTCAGAACTATTATCATAGCGTATCTCAACACAGAACGTAAACTATTAAAAATGTTCATATTTACTTGGTGGTAATGCACAGAAGTGAAACAGGCTACTGTTAGGGTATACACCAGAACATTTGTAGATTGCAGCGGGGCACGTTTTGGCCACATTTTATTTGAATTGAAACTGAATTTTAGAAGAAATATAAGTTTCTCCACTTTAATATTATTTACCATTTGCTACGAATTCGTATAAAAGAAATTATGGTCTTTACAATCTGTAATGTTGAATAATAATAGTACAAAATTGTTGTATATTATGCTAGAGGTCAAAAATTCGTTTCAATAATAATAATTTATAATATCAACATGATTTTTAAGAAATCGGGTTAATAATATATCATAATCATCGCTATGATCAGTATAATCGGAGCTGAATGCAAACTTAAATTCATTAAAATTTGATTTAATACTTGAATCACACATTTCGTTCACACCACTCTTGAATTAACTTTTCAGCGTGTTGAACAGTTTATTTCTGCATTTCAGGTGTAACAACTGATAATGCTTCGTTCCAAGATTTTCATAATTTAATTTACGATTTCACATACTGGAAAACAAAAACAAATTAATATAGCATACGGCACGAACTAGTTAACCCTATGAAGTATTTATACTCCTACAAATTATCATTCGAACTGCAGTATTGTATTGGTAATGCGATGGGTATCATGGATAACGTAATAAAGGCAATCGATGGTGGATCACTCATACAAGCCGAATTATTTTAAGCTAAGATAATATATTTATATTAATATAGCTATTAGGTTTTGTATACAATTCCAGACTAATCTTGAGTTAATCCGGTGATTAGCTAGGGCTTTTATAGCAGCCTGGCTGTCTGTTAGGACGATAATATCTTTTCCTTTCTAGTTTCTTTTAATGTTCTCCTGTAGACATATGTCTATGGCGTGAGTTTCTGCTTGGAATACTGTGGCATTTTTCCCCGGAGATGCACATGCATTAAATTGGGGAGATTCGTCTTATATCCCCGCACCAGTGCTGTTGTCAGTTTTAGATCCATTTGTATACCAGATTACCTTGTTAGTCTGACCGCGGCTTTGAATTGTCCCCTCGTTCCAGTCTAGCTGGATGTTGAAGGGTTTATTGTATTTTTGCCTGATTGACGTCATGTCACTTCTCATTTATAGTAATGAGTTTGTGATAGTGTTTTCTATTCTGGTGTGTCCAGAAATAGTGCTGATTTCCCAGCTTTGATTGTATTTGAACCTGTACGCCGCTAACCTAGCCTCCGCCTTGATTATGATATCAAGAGGGGGCACGCTTAGTAGGGTTTCCATGGGTGCTATTGGGGTGCTTCTCATCTCACCTGTGATACACAAGCAAGCAAGTCGTTGGAGTTTGGATAGCTCCAATCTAGCTTGTCTTTGTTCGACGTTAGGCCCCCACATCAGCGATTCATGGGTAACGATAAATTTTACCACGGCAGTGTACAGCAAGGGGGTAGGTTAGCTTAGTCCCCAAACTTTCTGAAGTATTATTTGCTTTTCTTGAAAATACACTCTATTGTATGATGTTCCACACATTAACGTGTTAATATTAACTTAAAACAGTTAGTTATTTAGTCTTGTCGCTAATATTTCTGTAAAAATTTCATTATCCTAAAGGAAGAATTACCCATTCCAAATTAATGAGGCAATAAAAATCGCTTCGTTTTTAACATTTGGATGCACCTGCAGCATGTTTTCATCATCCAGCGAAGTAAATTGTCATGAAATTAGTCTTGATATAACAGTCAAGAAGAACCGTCCGTTCATAGATTCCTTACCCTTTCCCTTGCCCAGTCTTCTTGAGGTATTTCAGCTGCTTACGGGCCTTCTCTTGATGCTTACGTTTTAAGGTATCTCAGCTGCAGTTGCGGGTTTCCTTAAGTCTTTACCTTGCCCAGCGCTTTGAGGTATCTCAGCTGCAGCTGCAGGTTTCCTTAACCCTTTACCTTGCCCAGCGCTTTCAACTAGTTCAGCTGCTTATGGGTCTTCCTCTACTGATTTCGCTTTGAGGTATCTCAGCTGCAGCTGCGGGTTTCCTTAACCCTTTATCTCGCCCAGCGCGTTGAAGTATCTCAGCTGCAGCTGCAGGTTTCTTTAACCCTTTACCTTGCCCAGCACTTTCAACTAATTCAGCTACTTACGGTTCTTCCTCTGCTGATTTCGCTTCGAGGTATCTCAGCTGCAGCTACGGGTTTCTTTAACCCCTTTCCTTTCACAGCGCTTTCAACTAATTCAGTTGCTTACGGGTCTTTTTCTGCCGATTTTGCTTTGAGGTATCTCAGCTGCAGCTGCGAGTTTCCTTAACCCTTTACTTTGCCCAGCGCTTTGATGTATCTCTGCTGCAGTTGCCGGTTTCCTTAACTCTTTATCTTGTTCTTTGAAGTATCTCAGCTGCTTACGGGTCTTTCCCTGCTGGTTGCGGTTTAACGAAACACGGTTCCACCTTAGAAAAGCCCTTTAAATGGGCCATTCGTTCTAAATGCTAAGGTTTCCTGTAGTTTTCTAGTCTGAACAGGTAAATATCAGGGGTAGATTAGTTGCACTGTGGTATTTTCTTAAAATAAAAGTAGCAAACGTCTCTGGTGTTCTATATACGAATTCTGCTCAGCTATTTCAGATTCGAACCTGGAACGATCAGAGGGTAACACAACAAATAAAAAATAAACACGACAAGAATCCGTAACGTTACAATACTTTAAATCGTGTCCATTTTTCAAGCAGTAGGCAAGAATATTTTGCTTATACAACAGAAACAAAATTAGACTAACTATTTTATGTTACACCGGTTCCATACTGCGACACTCCAAAGTCAATTTGTTCAAGTTTTTACTTAATATCAATTTAATCTTGGTACCCAGGTAACGTAAAAACAGTTTCTTTTATTTCATTTCTCTTATTTATGATAGATAGCACTTTCAAGGAATTGTAAGAAATATCTCTTGACAAATTGTAGGATTTCAGTTCACGTTTATCTAACTGACGTTGACATTATAACACCATGAATCATCCATTTTCTCGGTCAGGGCTTCACGAAACAATCCTTCCTGATAGCGTTTATTTGTCTTCCTTGTTTGGGAATTTAGAGCTTTATTTTGTGGCGATACCCAATTAATATAAAAGGGAATCGATTTCTAAACAACAAATAGTATGGTCAAAGAACGAGTCAAATTGCAGTTAAAAACTTCAATTTCCTAAATTCGTGAATTCTAAAACGCGAAATATTCGACAACTTCTAACGGTCTTCTTAAATTTCTTTTAATCTTAGATATGCTGTCTACTAACTAAAAAATCAGTATATAGAATACCATCGTAGTAATGTTGCTACAATGAAGGTTCGTTAGTAACCTCTTAAATAATTTTAAAACTCTTCAGAACCTCTTAAATATAGTGCTATAAGAAATAGTAATTCTTGCCTTGCTCGTCGTCCAAATACCCCGTTGAATGAGCACTACTACAAAAATTTCATTAACAATGACTTCAAAATTCTATCACTTCGTTTTATTTTTTTGTAACTGCAATAATAAAACGAAATTAAAAGAAAGCAAGTAAAGATCATGTATTCAGAGGACTATGACGTCACACGCTCTCCTATAATCTTAATAAATTGCATTTAAAACATTTTTTAACATGAATCCCTAAGGTCTTTTTCTAATTTAACATATTACCAAAGAGCATATAATTATATATTAACCTAATTATATGCTCTTTGATATAACCAAGTACCCAATATTGAATTTCTATGTCACGCAGTTGATATATATTAAACCGCCAGTTAAAAAAACTTCGGTTATGAAGGCTATGTCGTTAAACTAGCTTGCTTATATAAAGCCACAAGTTGTAGTGTAGGCTTGAAAAATTATTGCAGTGGCAATATCACCTCAGAGTCCAGAGACTTGCTTTCTATGCATACGCAGAGACTTTCTTCCCCGCAAAATGTTCTCTTGGGATATTATATCGGGAACGCAATGAAATGCTGCAAAGACGTCAGAGAATTTTGAATAGTGTAAGGACGACATGGAGGTTGCGGTTCTTGAACGTTTTTAAATGAAAAAGGAAACTGTATGTAACAATTTTATATTCACGTAGGATGTTATAGAGAGAATTACTTATATTGAGCAGTTTCTTTACTATCTATTTAACGTATTACTTTTACTAATATAATTTTAACATCCATAGGTTACAATAGTTTCAGTTTATAGCTGTATGTATATAATGTGCACAGTCCGTATGTAAATTCAAAGTTAACAATTATTTCAGTTTATATGCCAATAGAAAACTATTAGTGGGGTGTTTAATCTTTAAATTAAGTCTGGTGTACTGAATAAAGAAATATTGCATTTTGGTCCTAATATTTACTATAAATCATGGCACATGGACTAACATGTTCGAAATTAGCAATGATTTATCACAGCGATTAAACGCACTATTTGATTGACTGAAATTCTCAAATAATTGGTCTATTTGTTACAACAAGTCGCAACTTGTCGCGTTTAGATGATGCGTCTGAAAATCGGATTGCATCTCGGGCAAATTAATCGCGTGCGTTGTGTGAATCGCATGAGTTGTGTGCACCACGAAAAGAAGCCAGCAAAAGGGAAAAGACTGAAACTTTCTTTGGAAGAAGACGAGGAGTTAATTCAACAAGCAGGGAAGCATCCATGCGTGTTCGATGCCAAACACAAATATTATAAAGACCAAAATGTAAAAGATAATACATAGACAGCAATCGCAGACAATGTCGGGAAAAGTGGTAGGTACACACATCACACATAATTATTCTGAAATTTGTACTAATAGAAAGTGGCGCGTTTCCTTTTTCCTGGTAAAACAAGTTGATAAGTGCAGAACGAGATGGAGGAACATGAAGAACGTATACTGGAAGAAAAAGAAAGACCTAAAACAAGGTACAGGATCAGCGGCGAAAAACATTAAGAAATTAGAACACATGGAGTCACTGGTCTTCCTAGATAACTTAGAAAGATGCTGAAAGTAATGTAGACATGCGTACTTAGATTTCGTTTTCTTTAAACGAATAGTGTTTAGGACTCTTAGAAATGCCAATACAGCACCACAGGTTGAGGAATCGCAAGCTTCTAACATCTATAATGTTAAATAAGATTTTGAAGAAGCAGACGACAGTGGAGGTGATATGGAAAACGATGGTAATTTGGAACTTACAAACACGAATCAAGGGGCAACAGAAACCCAGAAGTCGAAAAATACACCAATCAAGAAGATATAAGAAGCCAACAAAGAAATACAGGATACACAAAAAAAAAAGGTTGTAAAATACCGAAGACAGGAACATAGAAAATTTTAGATGCCTTCAATAAGCCAAGTAAGGATATGTTGCAATTTTTGGATTCGCTTACCAAGACACCAGCCGATAAGCCCCATCCAATTAAGGCATTTTTTGAAAGTATGGCCGAAACCCTAATGATGTTTTCACCTTCTTTGGCCGTTCGCGCCAAGAGGAAGGTTTTGGAAGTAATGTTACAACTGGAACTGGAAAATTGTGAATCACGTCCTGCTTCAAGACTTTCTACATCTTCTACATATTCCACCTCGTCGGCGGGAGGTAGTCAGTGGAATTATTACTCAAGACACGATTCCCCACTACGACCTGTATACAACTGCGCCACCTTCTTCAATATTTTTGAACCAGAATAAATATTAATTTCATTTTGTTTTATTGTGTTGCATTTTCATATTTCATTAATTATTCTATAAGTATGAGAAATTATGTTTACATAAGTATTTAGAGTAATGTTTCTATTGAACAACTACAAAGCATTGATTACATTATATTTTAATAATAATATTAGATAATTTCAACAGGTCTATTATTATTATTAAAATATAACTATGAATGTCAACGAAGTAAAGCAGCAAACAATTAACAAATTGATTACATTACTCAACGCACTAATTATTTTTGTTACATTATGAGATGTCTGTTCCGGTGGCAAGTTTGTGTTGTCATGACACATTTCTAGCTCTGTTATTCAAATAGTTCTTAAATTGATTATTATTGAAGAATGCTGTTGCAAATGCGTTCCCACCTATATGATGAAAATTAAAAATTAAAAATATTTTTCGTAGGCATTGTAGCATCGATTTCTTATTCGATGTTTGGTGTGGCATCATTACGGGAAGCTCGCAATAAGTTGTGAAAGCAGCATGTTACCAAAATAATTTTGCCCGCATAAATAGGATCTATTGCTATCGGGGCAAAGTAAAGTCTGACCGTTTGGCAGAGAATCCCAAAGGCGTCTTCCGACGTTCTTCTTGAACGGCAGAGGCGATAATTAAATATTCTCTTTTCCACATCCACCTTTGCCTGGTCTCTAAGATATGGTCTCAGAACGTGTTCTGTTAAGCGAAAGGCCCCGTCATTAACAATGACATGCGGTAAAATAGTGTTTGTGCCCGGAATTGCCCGCTCTTCCGGCAGAACTTTATGTATATGCTGATAAAGTGATGATTTTTGAAGATGCTACTATCACCCTATTTCCCATAAGCACCACCGTCAATATACGTGAACTTGCAGGTCGCATCAACAACAGCAAGAAGTGCAATGGAAAAGTCGGATATGTAATTAAAGAACAAACTTCTCGATTCTTTAGAACAAATTATGCGTACGTGTTTGCCATCAATTGCTCCGCAGCAGTTCGAAAAATTCAATTTTTCATTATATTCCTTTGCTATTGATTTCAAGCCTTCTTTTGTGAGAACAGATAAATGTAGTGGAAATATCTTCTCTACAAGAACTGTCAGAACCTCTTTTACGATTCTGCTGATATGGTTGTGGGAAATTCTAAACTGGAAGGACTAAGATGTGAGAGATTCTCATATGGCAAGATATTTGCAAACTACACTTAACACTGACTGAAATGAGACACATTTGGCTTTACCTACCTCAAAGTTAGAGCCAACTTTTCACAACCCGAAATTGGATGAGGCACAAATGTTGATGGTACAGTCCATAAGTTGTCAGATACCAGTTCATATATTCAAAAAAATGCACCTTTTGTCAATCTGAATTATTGTTGAAACGTTGTATCGTCATCTATTAAATGCCGTGTCACTAGTAATCGAAAACAACCTTCTTCGTTTCTGTTCAAAAATATCTTCCTTGGCTTGCATCGCGTCTTACAGAGGCTAAGTAAAATCAAATCCTTTTCTTCTTCTTCATCTAAAGATAAACTACTGGCCACTTTCCACACGTCCTTTTTCTACAACACACCATACAAATCTTACCCTCCGCAACGCAAACGGCTGCGTTCAAAACGTGCCCAAATAGACCAGACCATAGTGATTCATCACTGCGTTTAATCGCTGCGATAAATTGTTGCTTTTAAACGTAATAGATAGAGCGTACCTTAGCCATCTCCTCAAAATGTTTTCAATTCCTTGGTGGAAAAAAGTTCCTGATCTCGTGCTTAACCAATTTTGCACCGGTTGAACAACCTCTTCATCCGAATGAAACTTCTATACACCCAGCTCCTTTTTCAATGGCCCAAAATGGTGGAAATCACTTGGTGCCAAGTCAGAGCTACATGGTGGTTGGTCTAACAGCTCGAAACCAAGATCTGTAATACACTGGATCGTATTGTTGGTCACATGTGGCCTAGCACAAACTTTTGGAAAATTGAGTGAGTCGTGGACAATTAAGGGTGCTGAACCTTGAAAATATTTAATTCAGTAGCAATTTCATCAATTCTGATCCACCGATTATCGTGAATCATTCGTTCAACTCTCTCGATGTTGATGTGTTTTCATTGCAGACTGAAATTCGCCCATTTTTGGAACGGTCTATCCACTCATAAATCTTGCTTTTGCTTAGACAAAATGTCACCATACTACTATTACATTCTGCGAATTAATTTTGCATGTTTCACTCCCAGTGAATGAAAGAAACGTATCACTGCTAACATTTCTTGCTTGGTACAATTATATAATGGCGCACTCATAAATTGATTAAAATCAGGATACTAACCAATTAAACACTGAACCATCACACTAAACACACAAAAACACTTTGATGTTATAGTTTATGACAGAATAGGCAGTGTTGCCAACCACTCGTTCGGGAAAACAAGAAAGTCCCTTTAGATTCTGACTTTCCCTGGTATTAGTATTACTGTAAAATTAGAATAACTTGTATAAATTCAAAAATGTTATTCAACAAATGTAATTACCGAAGTAATGTGATAAATTTAAAAAATGTACTTTAGTAGAAAAATATTGAATTTTAGGTCTACAATTAATGGTAAAAGCAATCAATTTCGGCTTATCAGAAAAACAAAACGTTTCATAACGAGGTATAATTTCCACGTTTGCACTTAATTTATTATCGCTCTAATATTAACCCCATTCGTGATTCAGTAGATCGCAAAAACAAGAGCAATTTCATTAAGAAGCTCATAATAGTCAATCATAAAAATTAGAACAGGCTGCCTGTTGATCATTTCCTGTATATAATGCAATTTCCAAAGCGAATCACTAAGAAAATCTCATAAATCACGATAGCGCGAGTTCACAAACACGGACACCCGTTGACATACATTTGTAATCCGCCCACGCACACAACCACGGAGTGTTAGGCGTAGGTCCCGGATGACCTGGATATCTTTTGATATTTGTAGACGGTTAGTGTTACAAGGACGATCAGAAATTTGTCCCAAACAAATATGCATTTAGGGGTTATTCGCTAATTGATAAACAAAGTATGCCAATATTTGGTAGGGATTGCTAAATATTGGTGTTAACTTACATCTTTGAACGGATTATCTAGTTTAAGAAAGTTCACTGACTGGGTAAAGGATTAGAGGAAAGCAAAAAGGCGATGGCTTAAGGCGCAAAATTTGAGGAGCTATAAAAACATCTATAAGAATTCTAATGCTTGTTTACCCCTTTTAATGTTTTTATTGTACCGGAGTATCCCCTCCTCCCTCAAGAGAAGACAGTTTAGGAAAAATTATAATTATATTTAAGCTTAATATGAATACAAAGTTATTTATTTTTTAGCAGTTATTTTGCCATCTGAGATAAACTACTCACATTATTAATTGGAAATTATACACCATTTTTATTAGATCAGCCGTTAAATAAGAGCTTTTCAAATATCTATTTTTAACGGGAAAGGTATTATATTGGCGTAAATGAACCACTAAAATGTTTACGATATGATCATTATTTAATTTTGTAGCTAATTAAATATTTTGGGAAGAAATAGGCATTTCTTACATAAATCTAGAAGCCCGGAAGCGATGAAACGGTTGGGTTTATCGACTTTCAACAACAGAATCACCATGCCAAAAATAAGATTATTTTGCCAAAAATAAGATAAGCAAAATAATGTAGAAGACATTGTAGAAAGCAGTACCTGATCCTTCCACGTGAGACGCAGAAAAGTGATGGGCAAGTCTCACTTTAGAAGGCTGTAACTCCGTAACAAAGAATTTTCGGATTCTAGTTTATATAAGCTTTTTATTTATTTGGTGTGGAGAACTAGCTCCCAAAGTTTGGGCAATCATTTTTGTTACACCCTGTATAATTAATATTAATAATTACATTCAGTAAAAAAAGCATTAATAGAAAAAGACTTCTTGGATTATTTATTAATTCTTTCAGTATATTTTTTGTAGTATTTTAAAACCGGTCATATTTAATCATGCTATTTCTAAAAGTCTATTGCGTATAGTTTATCTTATCCTAAATGAGTAATTGCTTTAGGTGTTCAACGACAAATTTTCATTTATTCGTATGGCTGTGGTGGAGCTTGGTAAAGTAGTTGCAATGCAAGACGACCAGAGTAGGATTAAAATGAAAACCATACCTGCCAAGTTGCGGAGGGTATTTACACCTTAAAGTCAGCTTAGCTAAAAAAGGATGCAGTTTCGCAACTTAGGGTTTTCATTTTCATCCTACTCTGGTCTTCTTACATTGCGACTACTATAGCAGAGTTTACAGGGCGCGCTAGCACCTCTGACTTGACCTAACGACTACCACCGTAGTAGCAGCCAGGACCGACAGCTTCGACGTGCTCTCCGAAACAAGGTAACTAAACTGGCCAATCATTCAACAACAACACGTGGACACGGTAACTTCGATTTTACTTCCTATCAAGATTTACTATTTTACTGCTATTCTTTTAACTATTATTTATTTTACTTTTCCACAGAAAGACTAGAAACTTTTGAAAGAGCGCGGAGTTCCTTCCAGAGAAGACGTACAGGTATTTTGAACATCTGTAATCACAGATAAAACAATGAATAGTGTGCTGTTTGGTGGCAGCTGTTAGTAATACTTGAAACAGAAAATTGCTCTTATCTCGCAAGCGCTGGATTTTTTTCTTAGCCAAGGCCATCCCGTATGGATGTGTTGGTTGTGTCCCGCACCGAGGCGCGTGACTAGGAGGGACTCCATTGAAAGGCGGGAATAATGAGAGTAGTAAATTTTTATACAAAGTTCTTATTCATAAACTCTACTAGGTATATAAATTACACCATTAAAATAAACAGTAAGGCGATAAAAAACGAACAGTAAACTCAACAACCATAACTTGTATCCGTTTTTCAAAACTAAAATAAATTAGAAATATTTACTATCAACAACGTCTGAAGAACGTCCTACCGATTTATCAATAAAAAATAATATTATGGATGCTCTAGATATAAAAGATGTAATTAAGAATTTTGTAGCGGCTAAAGCTAAGACGAGAAAAACGTAATAAATAATAGATCATATACAGGGCGAGTCTGCTAAGACGAATCAGCTTGATATCTCGATTATTTAAATTATTAGAAAAACACTTTAAGTACAGATTGTACTAGGCAGTGCCCCCTACGTATAAGTGTATTAAAAATTTTTTTCTATACCATCAAAGTTAAATAATATTAAAAAAGGTGCCTATGAAAATTATTATACAAAAATTTAAGGTTTTAGTGCTGATTATTGCTTGGAACATTGTTCTCTTTGGGGCTCAATATCTTATAAATTGTTTGCTGTTGTTTTCCTAAAGTATTTAAATAAATGTTAGAGATTTGGTCTGTGAGTTCAAGTTAGTGCAGTATTAACGTAAAATCGAAAATAGAACACAGAAGCAACCAGCAGACATCTTATTCCACGAAAACACAGTTGCGCTCATACGATCTTTCCATATACGTTTCAACGCGGCATTTCCCACTAACAAATTAGTTCGAGTCAACTGTTATCGATTGCGGTAATTAGGGCGGTAATTTGTTTAGTTCAAATTATTTTTAAAATAATTAAAGAGCCAAATTGGCTATATACCGCTATTATATGTACTAATGAAATGCATAACAAAGTGCCTAAATGGACCGTGGTGTTAAAGACCAAGTTGTAACGCGAGAAGCACGGATTCAATTCCCAAACAAGGACAACTTTCTTAAAAATTCTACATTTTAATTTAATTTTGTATTAATGTTAGCATTATTAACAATTCAATTGCTAAATTTAAATATACAAAATAGAAACAACGGTACCGCCCGAGAATCGAAACCTAGATTTCAACTCGAGAGGATGGTACTTCGTCAGAACAGCCCATTTAGACTCGTCGTTGCGCGATATCATTATTACATATGATAGTTATACTACGCGAATTGGGATTTTTTACATTTTTAAAAATTAGTGTTTTAATTATTTTAGCTGAACTATTAAAGTACATGGATTTTAAAAAATAGAGCTTTCCAAGCAATGATCGATACTAGAAATTGTGATTTTTATAAAATTTATTGTTATACGCAATTTCTAAAAATTATTTAACCGCATTGGAATAAACAAAAACTATTTTTGATAACGACTACACATAGCGGGCACTGCCTACTACAATTTGTTTAAAATTTATTTCTGTAATATTTCATATATGCCAGATATCAAGCTGATTCGTCGTAACAGACTCATCCTGTATAGCATAGTCCAAAATGTATTATTGTGTTGGGATATTTTTTGGTAATTGGGTGATGTATTTCCATAATAAATAAATAATGAAAATGTTCTTAATAATAATTGATTTAAAGCTGCGAATTATGTTTCATGAGGTCGCTGAAGTATAATTTTAACATAGGCCCCTCTCACCCATGGGGCTACACTGTCCTTAGCCCCTGTATCTTGAAACTTTTTCTTCTGTGAACGGCAAAAGCCAAAAACCTCAAAACTACTAAAAAATACTAAGGAATATTATGTTGATTTACTTGGCTCACCTCTCCCGTATGACAATCAGTAGCGCAAGGTTTGATCCTTTTCAGAGTAATTACCGTATTGCATAACCTTTCATTATCAACTAACACGTGGTATTAGTATTGTGATAGCGAGTATTTTTGTATTCAAATTCTGTATACACAGAGAATGAAACGTTTTATCAACTGAAGGTCGGTTTAAATGTACGCGTGACGGACTGCAACGATAAACAGAAAAAGTCTGCTTGTGATGCTGTTGATAACCGGAGCGATTTTGCCCAATTTCTTGGTATTCCTTTCACTTATTTAGCCATTCCAGCATTTACCTGGGCACGGTGTGTTTGTGTAATTGTTTGTTCGTTTATAATTAGTGCATGTGACTGCGGCATATTATTAAGTGTACATTTAAGTTTTTGTGCTTGTGAGTTTGGGATATTGCGAAACTGGATCAAAGGTGTTAGAAGGTAAGGCAGCATTTGATATATTAACATGTGCTTCATGTTCCTATTAAAAATATTTTGTAGATGAATCTTAATTAGCTCATAAATTTTGACTACTTTGATTTGTATCCAAAACGAAGTCTATAATAAAGTAAAAGTGGATGTAGCTAATCATGTAGCACGATACGAGTATATTATCGCGGTTAGGTAACAAACTTGCAAGCGGCCTCGCCCGTATGCAATATATTTTTACAACTTATTTCCATTTAATTTGAGTATAGATCGTATTTTTTTTAACTTCATAGGTATATGTGGGACGAAAATGGCTGTTGATACAAGCATACATGATACAAGTCTATTGCTGATTCTACAACAATCTTTGCTAATCAGGGAAAGTGTATTTAAAACAAAATAGTTTTTCTTTTTTGGATACAGTCAAACCTGTACAGAAAGAACTTTTTAAAGGGGGAGTCCAATATTCAACTTGAACAAATTTTATGGTGCTGTGAAAACTGTACGTGAAAAATACCAACATGAGCCGAAACGTACGCAATGAGACCACCAAAAGGAAGTAATAAATATTTTGATAAAAAAAAACCTGCATATAATGGAAAAAGTTATTCGCCTTCAGGTTTTAACCAATAAATTTCTCAGAATTGAATTAAAGCGGTAAAATTGGGCCCAATTAATATTAATAATTAACATGTATGGATTACATGAATCTATTTAAAATACGTACAAGAATATTTTTAAATGTTATGAGTTTGATATAGTACAACCGTTATTAGCTTTTTGAAATAATTTTTATTCTTCGTTTTAATCTCCCTTAACCACCTTAAAACTGCTTCTGATCAACGCCTGTAAAATATTTTTCAACTGCTTTTTAAAATTCCTAGTTTTACAAAAATCTCTCCGCTAGGGAAAGTCAAATGAAGCTAAATCAAGCGGTAGTAAGTGTAGTCAAGGTACAATAAGCCCTCGTGGCTGCAGTGCCTTAAGAATTCTAAACAAAAAAAAAGGTAGTAAAACCTAGATCAATGAGTTGAACCGTGCAATGGAAACGGTACTTGTATGGGCTTGAACATTGTCGTGATAAAATATGACTTTCCTCGCCAATCCTACCTTTTTTTCAGGAATCCTTCTGGTTCGAAGGGCTAGCGTAGTACGATTTCGATATTGTTGAATCCTATGCAAGATAATCTATCGACAGTCCCTTAACTTACCAGAAAATGGATGCAGTTACCTTTACAGGCGACTTTATAAATCTTCTTCTTCTTACATTAGAGGTTTGCCCTATTTGTTGCATTGCCTCGTTTCCGATGAGTTATCCTGTGCTGATGACGTCCAACTCTTGTACCAACGTTTATGTGGTCTTCTTGGGAGACGTCTCCTGTCAGGACTTTATAAATGTTATCTTCTTTCTTGGTTCCATTGGTTTTCATTTTCGGCTATTAATATACCTAGCGTCGTCCGCATATCACACAATCCTAATGCTTTTACCCATTCTATTACTTTATCAATGATTATATTGAATAGAACAGAAATCAAAAGATCTCTTTGCTTAATATATTTTCCAATAGGAATGTTGTCTTATAATTGTCTATATACTTATCTTGAATTGTTTCTATCCGGGCGGTGGGTATTTGTCGATTAATACTATATCTAGAACACCGTTAAGCTAAACTCTGTCGAAAGTTTTTTCCAACCTGACAAGCCACATGGAAGCGGATTTGTTAAACTCTACTGATTTTTCAGTAATCTGCTTAATGATGAATATAACATCTAAGCTAGTTATGATATTTCTGAAGCCCTATTGTGTATTGCTAAAAGTTGCGAAACCATTGATTTTGTTGTTATCATTGTTGTAGTAAGCTTCATGGTAGTATTTAACAAGTACTCTCTTGAAGAATGGTACTACAATACCTGCCCTCCACTCATCAGGTATTTTCTGCTGGTGTTACCATTTCCTTTATTCATATCTTTCAGTTTTTTCCCGGCTTCCATAATTTCTTCTTCATTTACTTCTACATCGTCTTGGATTATTACCCTTTAAATGCTCATTAGTTACTTTAAACAAATTCGCGATGAACTCCGTCCAACTTTCTCAATCTATTTTTTCAATTTCTTCATCTTCATGCTTCTGCGGTCTTATAAACCTCCACATTTGTTTTATCCGCCGTAGAAGTCGTGTTCACATTTTTTGGGAATTTTTCCCAATAATTTTCTTTAATACGTTGTATTTATCTGATTTCTGTCTCTTTTCCTTTCAATCCGTAGATTAGTTTGCAACGCTCCAACTGTTTCTGTCACTGGCTATTCACCGAGGAAGGTGGCTCAGCGGTAGAGCGCTTACCTTTCCTTCGGGAGGTGTTGGGTTCGAACCCTGGGCCGTCTGACCTGACTCAGGTTTTTCGTGGTTTTTCTGGGTCATGCATGTAAATGCTAGGACAGTATCATCCACGAAATTCCATTATACAATTTTCCTGATCTTTCCCATCCTTACAATCCTGTACTGGCTGAACAGGGGCTTAGGGATCCGGTGCGGAACACGACTAACCTCTACAGCGGCCTGCCCCCATGTGAGGAATGAACCTACGTTGATTTTCCTTTCTTATCGGCTTTTCTTTGCATCTCGGTGTATGTCTCAGTGTCAGTGTATTCCATCGCTTACTTTATGTATTCAAGGCGTGATCATCCTCTTCCTGGTCTTCCCTGCCTTTGTTCTTCTATTAGATTTATTATGAACTGGTGGGATCAGCATATATGACCTAGTCATCTTCGTGTTCTCTCTTGTATGGTCTTTCATATTTGTCCATTTTCATCCATTCTTTCCAGGATTTCTATGTTTGTGGTTCCACTGTATTTTCATAACCCTTCTCCAGCATCACATTTTAAATGCTTCGATAGCTCTTTTGTCGCGTTGGTTTATTGTCCATGTCTCAGAACCATATGGAGCTATACTGCAAATCAGGCTATATAAGTCTTTTTCAAGACTTATGCATGTATTATTTGAGTATAGGAGGTTTTTCTTTCCATTAAGCTGGAGCTTATGCTTCTGTTTTTCTTTATCTAATATCGGTTGAGCTTCTTCCATCTTCTATTATTTTACTTCCCAGATATTTCAATGCCTGCGCCTGTTTATAGGGTCGTCATTTATTTTAATTTTAATTTCTTCTAGTTTCTTGGAACACACTAGTATTTCCGTTTTCTTCTTATTTGTGTTTATTATATGTTAGTATACCATCCATACATTATAGTGATTTTTTTAAGTTAGTTTCATCATGCGAAATAACTGCGATGACGCTTGCTAATTTGTATTCTTTGTCCAATTACTAATACCCCGGTGCAAAACTAATTGTATTCTTTCATAGTTTTTCCATAAATTGCATCCCTGCCTCATCACTTTTTCAATTTTTTTTGTTTTCACTTTGCTGATATTTTCCACTTTTTTCAATGTTTGGTGGTTTTGCTCATTACTAGGCTGTAATCGCTTTTAATATCAGTTTGAGCACCTTATGTCCATTACATGTGTATGTTTGTCACTGTATACTCCAGGGTTCATTGCTGTTTTCTATTGTTTTGCCAAAGAAGCTTGTGATGCATTTTTGATCGAAATCGGTATTATTTATTCGTAGCTCATTTTCAGCAAAACATTGTAGCGTCATATCTCCATTGCCGTTTATCATTGTCACTGAACAACTGTTTGATTCTAGTTATTATAGTATTCTTTGTTGTGCCATTCATAATTTTGAAAGTACTAATGCCATCTATCTCTCATTATAAGAACTTTTCAAATGATCCGAAACGTATATAAATGTTACTGTACATACACAATATAAATTATTTTTTAAGCAATCATAATATATTCAAAAAAATTAAGACCTGTCTTTGGTAGAAAATGGAACAATCCCTTTAGATTTTGCCGTAAACAGGTTTCACTGTATTTTTATGCACAATAAATATCTTCAGGTACTTTTTACTTCAGCTTCTTGCAGCTTGCCCTGGGAGCAACAAACAAGTTCATTGATCCACCATCTACCTTTATGCTCTTCGTAAACGTTTTCATAATTAGAGCGGATCAAACAAATTTTTAATTAAAATATAAAGCCGCCTTTGCTCATCTCATTTGCCTTTGAAGTCTTGACTTTAAATGCTTTTCGCAATAAATTATGTATCCAAATATCTCTGATTCGCATTAGGCACTGCGGAAAATTTGAAATCCCGTTGAATGGGTAGCTTAGTTCAAGCGAGCAACGGTGTAGCAAAATATTAGTCAGCAGTAACTGAGTATACTCAATTTGTACGGCTTGTTGGATTTGCCATTATAATTGAGACAGATGAAATAAACGTAAAAATTTTACTTGAAATGTTTCTTGAATTTTCGTTTGTGTGATACTGACGCATGTTTTAAATTAGAACAGTTTTGCAAGGAGAGAAAACGTTGTTTCAGATTAAATGTGTTTTGTGGAGAACAAATTGAAATTTATACATGCAGGCTTTGATATGTTACCTCTCCTTACTTTTATTTAAATTCGCTGTCATCCGTCGGAAGAGAAATGTATATTTTTAATTATATACTAACAAAAACGAACTTATTAAAAAACATAACACGTCTTACCTATGTTAGCAATGATGTATGCTGGTTGCATGCTGTACACAGGCGAAGAACTGCAGAGTTTCAATAAGAAGCTGGCAATTGTAACTATAGTTGCTGGCAGCATCTGAAAACAGGAAACAGGAAAAGTTTAGATGAAAATTAATTTAATGCTGAAACTTTACTGAGGGCAAAGCGAAAATTGCCACATGACCCAGATTTCTCCCTTCTCGTTATTTTTAAAAGATAAAGTACACATTTGATATTTTATTCTGTTAAAGTACACTCCGTGACTTTACATGAAACTTTAAAGAGGATATATTAGTTTGTAATTGTTACTTTATTCGTTTGGAATTATTTAACATTACACGCACACCTATGTATGAAATATTTCGAAGCTAATAGCTTAAAAGGTTTGCATTATGATAATTGAACTTACTATACTTAAAATGACAAAAACGTTTTAATGTGTATACAAACAGATTTGATATGGTTGTTGTCTTAGTAGCGGTAAAAGTAAAATGTTTGATTAAAGTGGCTTCTACTTTCCGTAGTATGACATGCAGAGGTTCTCGATATTTGTCACTACGTTCTGCAGCGATTGGTAAAGCACGGCATACTTAATAAAAGGAAGAAAACGTTTTCCTGCAGAGACGACCCCATGCTTTAATAAAATGGAATAATTTCCTATCTGTGTCAACATTCTGAGAACGCAATTTATAATAAACATTTTTGAGGATTGTGTTTACAGTATGACCAACCATCTTTGTAAGGGTTGACTAGGGAAACACCTTTACTTAAACAATGCAGTTATTTCGGGTCGTACAGTACAGTTCAGTTGCTACCGTTATATTTTACTGTAGTACGCAAACTGTTTAATTCTGAATCAATGTCATAATAGTTGTAATAATTACGACATTGGTATAAGTTTCTAGTTTGGTGAAATTAGTCCTGGAATGGCTTGACTTGACAAGTGGTGAAGCCTTATACGGTCTAGTTATCACTACATAGAAATGTTTGTTTTATATCCACAAAATATTAGTATTAAATCTAAATAAAAAATGGCTTTGATAGAACTGGATAGATTTAACAAAATACATACTATCATACCGTAAAATATACATATCAAAACATAATAAATACAAATTAGTATTTATTGTTCAAATCTAAAATAATGTAGTAGTATTAAGTAAGGATACAAACCCCGTTTAGTTCAACCTTTTTAAACTCTTTCTTGCTGAATATTTCCAACCTAACTTTAATTCGCTGTTAAAGCTTTGGCATATATCGGTTTAATTTTTTAAGTGGAGAGAACAGTACATCATGCATAACGTGCTTTTTTTAGTGTAAGTGGCCGTCTTTTTCGCACGATACTTAGACTGAATACTGTTATTTTTTGAGAAATGCACAAAAAGTCCACTATTGTGAGAGCTAGACCCCCATTAAAGTAGCCAGTATTTGAACATTTATTAAACATCTTCAAAAGAACTTATACAAAATCCATTTTGGTGTGGAAGACTTCGGGGAATGTTAAATTCTTACAGCGATCAAACTTTTAGAGATAAGCACCAGGTTTTGAGTAGGTAGTAGGAAGGAAGGTATTATAAGCCCGCTTAGGTTGAGTTTGGTAATGATTGATACTAGTGATAAAATAAGTAAGGATAGCATATTTCCACTTTAACTTACTTCAAGGTTCAAAGTTAAAACATCATTAGTAAAGAGTGTTTAGCTTTGTTAGAAGCAATGAGAAATACAAACATTTATATTTTTCCATCCCCAAAGTAGTTTTAAACAAGCAGGAAAGTAAAATAGAAATTATCACTTGCTACTTTTGTGTGCTACGTATTTCAAATAGAAGTACAAAATATGATTAGTGAAAAAGGCAAGGTGCTGTCAGTAGTGGAGGACACCAAATTTTATGAAGCAACAATTTTGTAATCATGAAATACTTACTGGAGGTGTGAACAGAAAGGATGTAGAGCTAAACTGTATACAACTGAGGGAAATAAAGTTGTGGGGGAGTGATTTGCGACATAGTCATAATGTAGATTCCACTCTTCTGTGTGCAAATTATTGAGAGCTGAAAAGATTATTAGGATTATTAACAATTAGATGCCCTGTGATTATAATTATCCTTCCTTGGTGAGCAACTAACCTGCGGATTAAAGACCTTTGGGATCTTACAGGTAGTATCTGATCGCGATGGGGAACTAATCGACGGCCAGAAATTTATAAGAACATCGCCATTCCTGTGGATCTTATATGACATTCAGAAATAAATATCTGTGTGTATGTTCTAGAGTAAATACTAATTATGGCATTTGAATTATACTTTGGAAACTACTAAATAATTGTAGCAAATGTGACTACTGAAAAATTTAACGTGATTATATCGCCAGAGAGCAGGTCTACGGTAATCTTTGAAAGACTCTATTCGATGTTAACTGATGACTGACGATGTGCATTAACGCACTAAAAATTTTAGGAAGGTTAAGGGAGGTAATCTGGAAAACAAATATATGTCTAAGAAGAATAAATCCAGGATTTGCAAAATCTATGTAACACCGATTTTAACGTAAGCAGCCCAGAATCGTTCAAAACCAAAAGACTGATAAGAAACTCAGACCTAAAATCATTAAGAACAATCAAAGGAATAATCCTGCGAGATCAAATCAAAAGTAACGGCGTAAGGGTAGAATTACAAACAGAAGCTCTAGTTAGATGGTCGAGACAGAGAAGGGGGTAATGAAGAGACCATATATGTAAATAGGATTAACCCAAATGGAATTGAGAAGTGGCCCAGAATCCAAAAACCACAAAACTGAAGACCTCCAAGTTGTTCTTCTAAAAGATTGATAGAAATCTGGACGTAGAAATCCCAAGAGGGGTAGAAATCCTATCAACTGTCTACCCTAAGAAAGAAAATTGCTTTATTTTCCACATCCATTCTTTGTCGGAAATTTAGTTGTTCATCCTACATTTGGCTGTTTGTTTCGTTAAAGGGCACGTAACAACATACCAATTTCAGATCATTATAACGTTCCTACACAACAATTACTTTACATTTGCCATGTTGCCAAGAATTGCTTTTTTTGGTACTATAATAGAATACTTATATTAACTCACAATTTAAGGTGATCTGCCGTTACATATTTCATACCCTCTATATAACAGTCAAATATTAATATTTTACATTAGTAAATAAATACCCAATACATTCGAATTTGCAAATAATATCCGAAGATAACGGTATTCGTCCAAGGCAGTTTACTACATCCATAAATCTAGTACTTACTTTTATTAATTTACCTTACCGCAGTTTGTTGCTTTACTGATCATTTAAATTTGGAGATTTCTTGGTTATAATTTAATAAAGTGATTTAAAAACTGTAATTTTATATATAGATTTTTTCATTAAATGTTCTTTGTTGATGTATTTCATATATGTTTGAATTATTTCTATATACCTAGTTATAGCAGTTTGAGTTAAAAAACAACCATCAGTTAATTGGATTACTCTTAATAGTATGTCTGATCTGATAATGAAATTCCTGCATACATAGATTACATAATTTTTTTAACAAAGCATCTTGCTTTTATAATTGATATTTATAATTCTGACGATTGACAATTTTCTCCCTATGTATCGGTTTGAAATTGAAAGAAATATTTGGTATTAGATAATTCGGAAAATAACTAATATTTAAAGAAATTCCGATTATGTTAAGCAGTTCCCTCTATAACAGTCGCAATGTTCATATAATATCGGTATCGGGACTACACATGGCTACACTATAGGGCCACTACTTTTCTAATTGTTTTGAACCATGTACCTGTCTATATTGCCAAACTTTGCAATCGTGCTACATGTCCCAAATTTTAATAATGCTGTCATAAAAATAAACTTAGTTTCAGTTTTATTTAAAACTTGGCGTCACCATATGACCATTTAAATAACAGATATAAAACAAAACTATGTGTAACATTTTCGGGCTATCTTAAATATTACATTTACAACTGGTAATACTGAAACACGAGCAGTATATTCTGCAAACCACCGAGGCGCTATCTCTGACGACATGCTTAATTTTACTAATCAGTTTGACACTATACGTGTGTGTAAAGTTAAACAGATCGTACTTCGCACTTTAAAACTTAAACAACATTCTCAACTATGGAGCTTTCCTAATAGTGTAATATGCTAATGCGTATTCATTAATTAATTACAACATTCTTATGTACAGCCGACCGGTACGGCAATTCGTATGTTTATAATAGTAACTCCTATAAAATGATTATCTTGCAACATGCGTGTATCTATTCACCATGTCGTCTTACAAATTCCATACATTAATTCCCAGCTCAATATTATACCAATTTGGCTAAACGAATGTAATTCAAAAATACTTCCCTAAAAAGTTCCCATAATAGCAATTACTTTAAAATGGTTTCGGTTGAAGCAATGAACAGTTTTAAAGGTTTGTACATTTGTTGTGCTAACAATCTGAAGATATGGGAAGAAAATTGCACAATCGAATTGTGATTTAGTGAGAATTCCCTTCCTTACCAACTGAAAATGTTTACCATTGGGAAGTACTTTGAAATACAGTCGATTTCGGTTAAATGGGCTTCCGGTTAATTGAGTCAGCCACTTATTTGGGCCAAATCTTAAAGAACAGAAACCAAATAAAGGAAATATCACAAAGTTAGATCACTTATTTGGGACACACTCCCTTTATTTGGAACAGTAAATTTAAGATCAAAATATGTAATACAATGGCAAAACTTTAAAATAAGAAAAACAGTTTAATATGTACTTTTTACAAAATGTAGTGGATAACAGCACTTAAAACTGTGTTTTTAAAAATATTGTTCATTAAACATCACATGTGTTTGCTGTTCACACGTATGAATTGTTAGGCGTGGTGAAGCAGGTTAAGTTAACGTTTATTCAGTAACAGCTACACCAAACTACGCCAACGCGCATATACGACATATAGTACTATGGTACGCTCCTTTCTTACAATTTAATTTAAAAATTTATAACCCTTGCCAAGATGTCCAGAAATGACTATATACCTTCAAATAAAAATGCTTTCCTGTAAAAAAATTAAAATCCAATCACTTAACATAAACCATCGTCGGCTTTTTCTGTTATTTATATTTTTGTTCATAAATTTACTACAGTCTGAGAAAAACACTCATAATTTTGTGTAGAACTTCGGATATTTGCTACAGCCGTTTAATTGATCCAAAATGTTCTAGTCCCAATGTGTCCCGATTAAGCGAAATCGACTGTATAAGAATTTAAACCTTCATTCAGTTTCCACGCAAAGAAGAATAAAATAATAGTTAAAACGGTTATTATGAGAAATATTAGAAACATAAAAAATACAATATCTCATATGTGACAAACCAACTGAAAGTATGTGGTCGTTTGCTGTTATTCTACGACTGGAATATGAAATATCTTGCAACTTAAGTCAATTAATAACCGATTTGTACATACTTGGAGTTCTACTCTACATACTATAGTGCATATATCAAATCATTTTCTTGAATTATACTAGTTGTAAGACCTTTCCGACTGAATTCCTGAAACAATGTTACAAGGGAGCTCAATTGTATTGCGCCAACTACAGCAACTTCGCTAATGTTTCTGTAATTTCTCTTACAAAACTACTTTTACTACTTTTTTTACTAAGTTTCCTCTAAAATGATTAATCTGGTGAAGAAAATGAAAGCAACATGTAATACTTATTTTCAATAGAGTATGTGCCACAAAGTTACTAAAAACAATTTGTTTTATAGTACCATTCGCAAATTAATAAGACAATAATTCCTACAACCAATATATCTTAAGTGCATTTCTAGATACTGCAGTTACATTGGTAAACTTAAGTGTATGTTCTCGCTTAAGTTATATTGCTTGTAAGATTTGTTGCACCGAATTATTACATAGAGCAGCACTACACGCTAAGTTGTCCCATGGCGTTTTGTTGACACTAGTTAAATCACTATTCGCCACTTTGTGTGTTGCTTTGCTCGGCATGATCCAATTTTAAGTCAATTACACGAACTCAGAAACGTCCCATCTAAACGCATTGGCCTACAACTTCGTCATAAATTTTTCTCCAAATTTTTCTATTTATTGTCAGTTGTCTACAGTTTCTAAAACTTATTTCTTCCACATCCCTTTCAACTGTCTCCATCAATTTTGTTCAGGGTCTCTTGTTCCGGTGATCCCTCCTGTTAATAATTGTTTGGTTGGGCTCTCTTCTGACATTCGTAAGACATGTCCCAGCCGTGGTATTCTTTGAGCTTTTACCATATCCGTTATTATTAGTTGTCCAGATAGTTGCATTAACTCCACATTTGTTCTTCTTACTCATAGGTCATTTTCTTTTCTTCCACCATAAATACTTCTTGATACCTTCTTCTTCAATACCGCAAGCATTTCTTTCCCCTTATTATTTAGCTTCCACAACTCGCTACCGTAAATCACTGTAGGCCTCATGATAGCTTTATACAGGGTGTCCCACGACGTGAGGTCACTACTTCGTTTACGTAATCTTTAGACCAAATACAGTTAAACATTCTAATAAAGTTATGCCCTAAAGTAAACCGTTTTCAAAATTCAGAGTGATAAATTATTATTTATTAAATAATTGCAATTTCAGAAAAGCCAATATTTATTTTTATTTTAGTTTAAATTCACTATAAATATTGTTCAAAATGGCAACCGTTGCTTTCGAGACACATTCTGGCGCTTCTTAAGAGATCTGTGACGGAATGGTGCCGAAAATTTAAGAATGGAAAAGAGGGGACTGTGGATGAGCCGCGACCAAGTGCACGATGTACTGCATTAACAGAAAACAACATAACTCGTGTGGAAGGGCCTTATTAGAGAAAATCGTCGAATTTCAAATAGTTAATTTCAAAAATTGTTGGTGCGAGTGTAGGATCTGTCTATTCTATAGTATTGTTCGTAATCTGGGTTACAGCAAAGTTTATTCACAATGGATTCCTCGTCTCTTGTCTAACGAACAAAACTGCTTGCAAATAGGCATATATCTGCAACACCTCACATATTATAGGCAAAATGGTGATGACTTTCTTCTGTCAATAGTTGTTGGTGACGAAACTTGGTGCCATTACTACTAGTAAGTTATCGTCGATTCAGTGGGAACATTCAAGTTCACCACCACCGAAGAAGTTTAAAGCACAACCTTCTGCAGGCAAGGTGATATTAAAATAGTTTTTTATTTCAACCATAAAGGACCCTTGTTAATGGAGTTTAAGGAAGCTTGAGTAAATGTCAATGCAAATCTGTACAATGAAACTTTAAACAAGCTTCATCAAGCAATAAGACGGAAACGATACATTCACTTGGGATCATTTTGCTGCAAAATCTTCAACGAAAGAAGTGGAGGATTTCAGATCATCCACCCTATAGCCCGGATTTATCGCCTTGCGATTTCCATATTTTTGTACCGCTGAAAAAGGCGTTAAATGGTCGGCATTTTGAGTCTGACGCAGAAGTACAGATAGCTGTGGAAGACTTCTTCAATCAGCAGCCACAAGAATTCTATGAGTAGGGTATACGTCGGTTAGTAAAAATGGGATAGGTGCCTTAACTGTGACGGTAATTATTTGTAATTAAATTGTTGGATAAATTTTATATAAAGCAAAGATGGGTTTCAATTGACCAAATCTCGTATATAGTATAACATATTTTCATAACAGGAAATGGTTTCTAATGGTAAAAAGTCTCTAGAAAACAGTATTTGTTCTTCGTGCAATTTTCTTCTCATTTCGCAGCTACACAAGAAATGAACAAATGTATATCAAAATTTACATCTCTAACAATTTTTTATAATTGCTAAATATTTACAGTTGTTATACAACTTTAAAAGAGTGCCCTTCTTCGTCGAAGCATTGTTAGATAATATTTTTGTCAACTGCTGTAATTTTGACCCAAAAATTCAAACGTCACTTTTTAAAGTATTAATATTAAAGAGACTCATCATGTATACATTTTATGGCTCATTAATTAGAATGCGTATTTCACACAGGAAAGTATCATGTAACTAATTACTTCTTTGGCAAACTTAAACAGTGTTAATGAATTGTGATAAACAGTTTGTTTGATGTCTAATTATTATTTAATAGCCAAATCGTAAATCAGTCTACAGATTCCTAACCTACATAGATTAATTGAATTATCATAAACGGTTGCCATTATGATACACACCACATGAAAGTCGTGTAAAAAGAAATACATCACCCGCAGGTGGAAAAGTGAAACTCAGGCAGGCTTCCAGCAAAGATGCTGCTTTTGCTGCGGGTCTTCTCGCAATTATTGTGTAATCCTGGGCCATTGCTTCTTAGGAGGTCACTGACTGTTCGAATCCGCATTCTGCATTAATGATGCTGATTCCAAATTTATATAATTGGTAAAAGAGCTGCTTAGGCAGGTGTAAAAATGTTGGGAAGAGATACTGTATTACAAAACAGAAAGACTCCCTAGGTTGTGTCACTAATTGGTGGCAAATTATGTTTGAAAAATATTGATAAGCATCTAAATTAATTAGTAATTTTAAAATTGCAATTTTTAAGGTGTATTGAGTAACTCCTCTTCTGTATTGTACTAATTTGTAAAATTATAATTACTAAAATTATAAATTGGAAGATATACAATTGTAATTTGTAAAATTATAATTAGTAAAATTATATATTGTAAGTTTGTAAAATTATAATTTGTAAAACTACGTTTTGCAAAAGTGTAATTTGCAAAATTGCAATTTGTCAAATTTATAACTAATTTAATCGAATTAGTAATTTTAGATTGTTAATTTAAATCACCTGACGAAGTATCTCCTTTGTATCATGCTGATTTGTAATGCTATAGTTATAATACTTGTTTGATTTTTAATGGTCGTTAATACTTTAAGAATACTTTCAGCTGTTACGTGTACTCGTATCCTAATAAGCAAGTATTCGACGCATATCTTCAGTAAGGTTAATATTGGGAATACAATGATTAAATTGTTACAAATAATGAATGCTAGCGGTGACAACTTTTATTCCATACATTTCTAATTGGAACCTGTTATAAACTTGATGGCTGTCGCAAAAGTTTTTACATGGCAACATATTAAGAATTACTTTGCCTTCCTTCCGCTGTTTTCATTAGTCGTGGGAATATTTACACCAAGAGGTCTTTGCCATTATGTATTGCAAAATGTCCTCGAACTTATTTCGTTACAGTTAGGTTCTATTTTCAAGCAAATCCATTGACGGTCCATAACTTTAGCAAATGTTTTTAAACTAGTATTGCTTCATTGCTAGTTTGGTATTTTGTAGGCATCTTGAAACATGGTTCCTTTTTATTTTTAGAAGTATATTGCTTTAAAATATGATAGGATAACAACAGTATAGAATTAACTTCTAATTTCTCCTTCCTACAATTGGCGATTATCACCCAACTTACAAACATCGGAAATCACACGTACATGTTTAAAATAGGTTGCTACTAAGTGTTTCATGAAAAACTAACAAACACACAGACAGCCAGCTGAATGAAACCAATTGCTCATTTTGTCGGAAATATTTAGATATTGGTTTTGTAAACCAATTGCTTAACAAACACGGAGCTTAACCGCAGGTTCAGTATTGGTTAATTTTGATTCTTTATTTTATGATCTTCAATTCTAGAACATTTGTTAATACCTTGTCATGCATTTGTCTGGCAAGGGAAAGAGAGAATCTTCATGATTTACAATAGTCGAGTGCTTAATTAATAGAAATGCGCAGTTATGCACGCTCTCTCTATGATGATTCATCACACCATTTGTTGACGGATCCCGTTCCTCTTGTGATAATCTTTCGAAGATCTTTAGTTAATTCTAACGGTATTGATACACTCTACACTTTTACAGGTATTTTCACCTCCCTTATATTGAGACTGTTATAGTCCATAAGAACCTTCGTTCCCATTTATTCTTATGACATTACATGAGATACCATATTTTACTACCACTTACGAAGGGTGGTGTGATGTTATCGTTGAACAAATGTATGTTTAAAGATATGGAAGGCTTTAGACCTGCTTGTTTGTATTATTCGCATTTGTTTTTTTTTCTGTTTACTACTTTTTATCGAAGTCGAAGTACTTAAAAGATTGTATGGACTTAAGTGCAAATTCGTGGAAGGATATTTTTTCGATAACTATGCATTTCATTGGGGGTGGTGGGTGTGGTGGTAGCTCAGTTGGTAGAGCGCCCGATTTCTGAGTAAAACGTCGATTTTGGCTTGAGTTCGAAACCTAAGCAGTACCAGCACCACACACAATTTCCCAATCCGGCTTGCAACCGTGGCATATTAATGTTAAAAACCTTCTCTGGAGTTTCTGTCGTTCGCATTTGTCGTTAAACTGTAGGTCCCCCGTGTTTCTACCTTAGCACTGAGGGGTGAACACGTGACAGAGAAGAGGCCGATGCCCAGCAGTGGGATAAAAAGGCTGTCAGTGATAATGATGATGATGATGATGCATTCCATTCACTTTTTAAGAACTAAATATTCCACAATTGCAAATACATGCCAATGTATTTTGAAGACATGTTCGGACAGAATGGAATCCCGGGATATAGAGAGTGTTTACGAAGTAAATGTTTTGATTTACTTTTATGTATTCCCCGCGATCGCCCGTTCCGGAAATAGTGAACAAAATTATAAAATATTTTTGGCGTTTACCTATAGCTTATCTAATTCATAAACTATTCAACCCAAGCAAAGTTTACCTAAAAACGTCTGTAACGGATAGTATTTCAAATAACAGACAATTTTTGGAAATTTACTGTGTTTAGTGTCTCAATTTGCAGTAGTATTTATGTGGAATCACAAAATCTAACAATTCACTTTAGATAATCTTTAAATTTGTGTAATTATTCTGAAATTGGAACGGTTGGTACAGTGTTTTAAATAAACCTTTTGTAGTGACATGTTTAGTTCCATAAACTATTTTTAGGTTTAATCGTAGAAATGTTATTATTGTATATAATAGTTATTACAGGATTTTTAATATTATTACAGTATTGAAATATAATTTGGTTGACCGTATTGTCGTCGGCTAACGAAAGTGCATGATCGAGGAATGCACTTAACCACGATTTTCTGAAAAAATTCGGCTACTAAAGTAATACCAGCACGATTGGATGTTAGTTAAGGCTTTTATAATTATTGAATATATACTTTCTTGCAACATAATTTCATAAATATACAAAAATTCAGAAGTCTAATTAACAAACATCAGTTAATCATGGTTTAAAAGAATAAAATATATTAAAAGAATTCAGGTAACTAAGGATTGAGATAATTTTGAAGTATTAAGAAACTATGAACTTGCCAGAGAAAGTTATAATACACAAAAATAAGAACAACTTTGAATATGTTCTAATATTTACACTACAAAAGTAAAACTAAAAAACATACTGCCACTGTTGAAACGTACTTTAACTTTTACTACTGCATTGAATTATAATTTTAGTCGTTATTCACTTGCCCCGTCTGGATCACCATCACTATAAGTTATAATCATTACTACTTCCACTATTTTGTCCTAAAGTGATTATTATTGCATCTATGGTGTCCTTCAAAAGTCCATCTTATTCCCAATATTGAGCTGCAGTAAATGTTTTCAGCAGTTAGTAAACTGCTTACTATTACGTTACCTTCTAAGAAGTGAAATCCTCTTACCTCAGCCCTGCATGCACTCTCGTTAGCCGACGACAATAGACAGTTTCTCGGGTATTACGTCTACCAGATACAGTAAGCATATAATCGTACTCCTAAAGGTTCTGAATAAGTTATGAATAAGTTGAATGAAATAATTTTCAGAAAAATTGTATATCACGCGTTTCCATTGCACTGGTATAGTTTTTAAATATTAGATTAACTAAAGTTGTCGTTGCTACAAAATGTTAATATATTAGTCCTGTAGTAAGTTCAAATACGTTGGAAAACCTACTATAGATTACTAATTTGGGTTGTGTTTCTACATATTTTTGCGATGTATATTAATTTATTACATTTCTCCTGTTTTTGCATAATGTTCCAAAGCGCTTTTCCATGAATAGAGGTATGCGTCTTCTGGGAATCAATAAATAATTCGTATATTAATATTATATTTCCAGGACTTTTCTTTAATCTGATTAAAAATTAGTGTTCTGTAAGAAAAACATTTTTATGATTTGAAAAATAATTGTTTTTACAATTCTATTAAGGGGATTCTAAAGCGACCTGACAACCAAAAATTAAATGTAATTTTGTATATCTACGGACTATTATATGCGTTTCCCTGTCCGCCTCGGAGTTTAGTACCGTATGTCTGAACACTAGGAAACGAACTGCAGCCAATGTAAAAGACAATACGTATAATAGAAATAGATCGATAACTGATTCTTGGCAGTCTGTTTGTAAGTAAATCAGATAAATCATGAGGTTAGGGTAGTGTGCATTATATTGTTAAAGGATGTTTGTAATGAAGCGAAAAAATTTCAGTTAATTAATTCTATATACCTATGTCGCAAAAGTTGATTTTCCGGATTTGTGCACTACTTTTGAGATTATTGTATCACTAATTCTTTATATTTTTTTTACTTTTTTCACCTTATCTCAATCTGGGATATGTTGTACACTAGTTAAAAAACTGGAAGTGGAAAGGTCGGTTATTAACGTAGCTGCGGTGACAATAAGAAACGCTACCTTATTTACCTACCGTATTTTAGTAAGTCACTTTAGTAACAAAGTTTGTCGTAAAATATTGCTCTACAATAGAGATACCCTACGGTATTTTTTCGTAACATATCAAAAATTAATATATGAGAATTGAAACCAAAAATAGTAGTTCCTGAGTTATTAAAACACGTACTCATACATGCAGGGGTTTCAGAAACCCACTGGAAATTCAAAATATGAATCAAACACCGTACATTCTCAACTGAGAAACTAAAAACAATTAACTGAAACATACGTGAATAGTAGAGACAGAACTGGCGGTATGTACTTTAACAGTACACGAATAAATTATCTACGTTTGACTAATGTTCAACGAAGTGAAAATTTATTTGCATAATTCATACAATAAATAGACGAGCAAAATTAGACCCCTCGAGACAGACATTCTGCATTGTAACGCTGTTAATATCGTATATCAATAATTTCCATATATAAATGTGTAGTACTTGTAGGTTCTGAATAATTAAAGTGGAAATAGTCTTGGAAACTAATTTGTAATAGTAATTATATGTAATGTTAATAAAGGATAAATAGGTGAACACCCAGTATTTAAACATTTAAGAAAACTTTTGCATACAGATTTTAATATTTCCATAAATAAATAAACATTTTATTAACTCCATTAGTTGTCTATAAAATACAACGCTGTGAAATTAGATAACATTTGTCCTGAAATTTCCCTAGGGAGAACGGATAAACGCCAACAGTCCATTCATTATAGCCTCTGGCAGTGCTCAATTCCTCTTCGTCACGTTTTAGTTATCTTTTAGCTTATACTGGGCGTCGCAACGATCTGTATTTTCTGGGATAGCAGCTTTCACACAGAAAACATCGAAAAGTTATATTATGAAAAGCTCTATCGAGAAAACATGTACCAAGGAAAATCTCAAGGAATGTTTCGCGTAATTTAAAATAGTATATACAAGTTGTTCAACCTACCGTAGTAAACGAAACTACAGGGCATCCTGTATAGTATATATTACTATAGATTTATATTGTTCGTCGAAATAAAAGTAATTCTTTCCGTTTGATTAAAAATTTCCTGAAAAATATTTATCTTTTCCTCTTCTTTAGCCCGCAACATCTCATTGTTGGACAAGGGCCTCTCCCATAAGGGGGTTATTGATCTACTCTCCCTTAGTGATCAATCCTCGTGGGAGAGAGGCAACCTTCGGGTCACCCATCCAAGTACTGACCGGAGACCACGCTGCCTTAACTCTCCTGATCGTACGTGAACGGGCGACGAATATGAGCAACCCGCGACCTTTTAATTAACATTCTATAAAAACATGCAATAACACGAATTGTAGAGCGCATGGGTGTACTAGTATAATCCATCAAACCATCTTCTGATTTCTGTTTTCATTTATAAATTATTTAACTTTCCTTCTTACAAGGTGATTTTCCAATGCTCATCAAACAAAAATTGGTAAAATTTTCATTAAATTAAGATCATTCTAAAAATTTTGTGCAATTCTTGCTATGTGGTTGCGTAGATATCGGTGATAAAGAGTCCTGCTCTAATTTTGTTCATTTTACAGTACATTGGCAAACACAGCAACGATAAGTTTATCATCTATCAGCTAATTAAATTGAACTAAAATTAAAATTGTATTGAGTATGTAAGAATGCAATGAGTTGGAACCAAACCACTACAAAATGTTCCAGAAATTCAATACCAGTTATATAAAATCTTTTATTTTTCGAAATTGTTTTCCGATTTTCAAACTGTTCTAGGTCTGCGAATCCCAATAGCAAATATCAAAGCTGGGGAATACTTAATAAGGCCGTCGTCATTCCAATACAATACTAAAAAATAAACTAAAATTCTACCAATTAACAAAATCGAATATTATAATTCTAAATGTGTTTAAGTCTGGAGGGTATTGTTTTTAGAATACGACAGAGTGATTATTTCCGGCAAAACCAGTAATACAAAACTGCTATAGCACTACAATAACGGATTTTTATGCAAATGCAGTCCACGTCCACCTTTGACTAGAAATAGGAAATCAAAATTGTTGGAGGGTAAAGTATGTTACGTTTGCTTCGGTAGGGTTACAATATGATCAATACCATTTTTAATAAATGTTGGCCGTGGACAACAAGACATGTGTTTTCACTTAAGCCATAACTTTACATTTGCTACAGTTAATTAATATTTATCCATACTTCAATGGATACAATTATTTATTATTCGAGAACACGTAGTATTTATTTCTGAAAACTTAACATTCGCTGGGATTACGACTTTCCTTTTAAGGGCTTGACAAACCCGGACGGATTTTTATAAGTTATTTCACGAGTATTAATAGTTACCAATGTTTTGTTACCCATAGCTAATCTTTATCACTACTTTTGTTGTCAATGCTGTATAAATGAGACCAGAAAAAGCAATCGTAGGAAAATATTCATTCTTCTTCTGTGTAAAGGCCGATGGCCTGATAATTACCGTTAATGGAGTAGATTCTATGAGCCCTCTTTACACGTATGCCGGGCAGGTGGCTAGCCTAGCAAGTCGAACAGACAAGAGAAGTTCTACTACATGGTTTACGATTATCAGAGATGTTCGTATGACAATTGGGACCGACGGTTTTACGTATCCTCCGAAGCACGACCGGTTGCATATGCCACTATATTGGTCCACCCATCCAAGTACTGACTAGCGCGGATTGTGCTGCACTAAGAATACCGTTTGACCGGCGTCTGCAGCGCTCCGCTATGCAACCGATTCTGATATTCTCACATGTGTAACAATTTTTCAAATTGTGTTTAAACTGCCGCAAAAGCTATTTTTAAACAAAATGAAACACTAGTTTGTAATGATGCTTGAATACAAACACTTACTCGCACATAAAGTTTTGTGCTGCTTCGTTTAACCATAGTTTGCTGTTTAGTATCGCAGTATATTTTCTATTCAGCTAGATAGCTTCAAAAATATGTCCTGTCATAATATCAAATGGTGTACTTCCTTCACTGCTTTATATGACTTATTTAATAGTTTTGTCCTAATGCTAATCAATGCTTTGAAGTTCAATAGATATATAGCATTAATATTGCAATAACTTTAATTAATAATTAATTTTAGAGACTTATCTAATTATAGTTTCTATAACTACAAGTTTTGTGAAACTTTTCGAATAAACTAATTAGCATAACTGAGAAGTTCCACGGACATATCCCAACAGATTTATTCAACGCCAAATTAAGTTTGAAATGACCCGAGCCCTTTACAAACTTTCTATAGAAGAAAATTCTATTTATCTAGGACATATTTAAATTTAGGTATTTTCCTTCATCAACGCTCGTTATATACGGAATCTAGTCTTAAGTGGACTGTTATTTATTTTACAGTTTTTAAATTTATAACTATATACAGGGCGATGCGCGGGAGAGTACGAGCCTACCATTCGAAGATAGGCAACCAAAAACACTGATTAGTAAATCCTGCGATATTTAAATGTTTATTGGCTGTATCGAAGCATACTAAACAGACATCCCGAAATCATAATACGGTCAATAAAAATTTAAATATCGCACTAGCTCGTGACATGTATTTTGAGTTGTACTTAGGTAGCTTTTTAAAATATATTTCTAATGGAACCGCATAGGTACGCCATTGTGCACTTGTAGTGTATCAACTATCTCATTAATTTGTTAATTCTTTTGTTTATATTCGTATTAACTTAATTATTTCATTAACTACTTCCGTTATTAAAAAATATCATCTGTAGGAAGCTTGAGAACACCATTGGTTTATTAAGTACGTTTGATTATGCTCTTGCTAACTAAATGCATACCGATATCCTTTTTTATTTTCTTCTGTCAGTGACATTATGACATTGTATTAGATTTAAGTCAGTTTATTTTAATTTTTAACCTAAGAAAGCTTATATAATGTAATGTAATTTTTATTTTTATAATACCAAATTAAGTGATAAATTTGAAATACTTAAAAAAAAAGTATACAATTAATGTAGTAATATCATCAAATCCGAAGCGTCAGTATCGCGTAGTGGCAAAGAAGTAGCTTTATAATGCGATCTTCACGAGTTCAAATCCTCCCTTCCGATTTATTTTTTTTTTATCTTATGAAAAATGTTGCATTTTTGTAAATCCAATTATATTATTATTCTCTAAACACACAACGTTATTGAATATTGTAGATAAATTACATCAAGAATGCTTGCTCAAGTGCGGAGATAATTTTCTAATCGTTTGGGTTACTCTTTGAATGCAGATGATAATTCATTAGAACATTTGATTTATTTTAATTTTTTGCTTGCGTTAAACGGTTTAATTGTTATTACTAAATGTGCAACGGTAAATTTAACAGTTAAATAAAACTGTTTTATTATTTAGTTTCTTATGAAGCCCAAAAATGCATGTATTTTTTGTATTGTGTTTTTAGAGAATATTAAAGCAGTGGGATTTATAGACATAAAACGTTTTTCGTAAAAAAATAATTTAAAAAATGAAGCTGGAAAGAGGATTCGAACTCCTGCAGTTCGATTCACAAAGCATATCCATAATCGCCGCTCTACGCCGGTGGCATTCGTGCATTCGATTTGGTAGTATTACTATAACAATTCTATAAATTATTTGAGAGTTTTTCAAATTTTTTATATAATTTAGTACTCTAAACATAAAGAGTATATGCAATCTCTGTAACATTAACGTCCCTTCTGTCTACACCTTGTTTTAGAAGTGTTTTTTTAACTTGGGGCACAGAACATTGCCGAATTCCACAAACGCATGTATTTTCCCTATGGAGGGTATGGAGGGTAGTCAGCACACGGTATAGAGCGTTGCGTTCGACATGAAAGAATAACCTGATATATGCCGTTTCAAACAGTTACAATAAACTTAAAAACTATAGCTGTTATTGTGTTCTTCAAAATGTCTATAGTTTGGTGTATTTAAAATCAATACTGAAGCCTCCCACTTATACATCGGATGATATTTTTAGATTGTTGTTTTATTGGCTTGCAGGAATACATGTGCGTGCATTTAGAATAGGTAAAATATGCATGCAGTTATGCATTATAAAATGTTTAGATAAATACGACCTTAAGAATTACAAGATATTTATTTAAAAATAATGTTTAATGCAATACATGTTAATTATTTCTAACATTCTAATTACAAATACAAATACAGTATTAAAAGTGTTTATTGGATCTTTTACAATAGCAGACGTTTCTACATTTTCACCTTACAAGAAGCATTTATAACATCCATTGAATTACTTGTTTTTATTAAAGTATAAGAAATTCAAACAAATAATAATGACAGAACATGTGAAAAATGTCTTAAAGTTGAAAATTTTATATAGGCGGTTTGGTGGTTTAATTCCCCGGCACAATTCAAAGTAATCTCCATTTACTTTCATACACTTATTGCAACGTTCTAATAATTTTTCAAAATTATCCGAAGAAACTGCTTTCAATTAGGCGGTTACATTCTATTTCGTATCTTCTACGTCTTGAGATCGTTTCTCTATAAAAACAGTTTTCACTTTAGAAAAGAGAAAGGTAGTCTGCTCATGCCAAGCCGCGTATATCAGGTATATGAGCGACAACTTGAAGAACAATACCATGCTCCATAAGAAATAATTTCACAATCAGTGCAGAATGGGAAGGTGCATTGTAATGCAATAGGTACGGTAGCCCAAGAATCACTTCGTCACTTCAACTTAGAATGCACTTTTTACTGCTTATTCTTCCGGCACAAATTATTTATGAATGACCCTATTTATCGAAAACCGTAATCGACATGGATTTGAGAAACACATTTTTTATATTTTGGTGATGATTTTCCAATCTACGGCATGATCTGGCCTTTTGTCTCAGGATCTTGCTAGAACATCCATTACACATCACGGGTGACAATGCAGTTGCACTGTTGGTACAAGTCTAAACTAAGTCCGCGTACGATGTGCTTCGTGAGACATGACTTCACAATTAGTGCAGAATGAGCAGGTATATTGTCATACCACACGGATCAACTACCCTTTGCAATTCAAGGTAGAATACACTATTTACTGTTTGTTCGTCTGGCACAAATTCTTTATGAATGACACACTTTCCATCGAAAAAGGTAAAATCGTTCAGAATCAGAATTTTTCCTTGCGATACTTTTCGGTAATGGTTTTTCCAATTCACTGCATGGTCTGGTGTTTCGTCTCAGAATCGCACTGAAAGTTTCATAAACAATTGCAGTGACAATGCAGTTAAAAAAAATACATTTTCGTGATAAGTCTGAATAAAGTTTCTCTGTTTTTGCTCATCCGTAAGACTATCCGGGACGAATTTTACATATCATCCTCTTTACTAGGTTTTCATGTAAAATTTGTTGAATGGTTTCCTGATTGATGTTCAACTTATCTGCCATTATTCCAGAAACTCTTGCAACCGAATCTGCATTTGGAATGACGACAGACGTCTATTTCGAGTTTGATCTTGTACATCTTTCAAACGTTTATACCATTCAAACACAGTAGTGCGATTTAAGGTATTATCACCGTATACAGTTTGCAACATTTCATAAATTTTTCTTGGAGTTTTCCAAACTGAACTTTCACTCGTTGCTCCATGACGACTAACAGAAGCATGCTGTATGCACTAGTGTCTTGTGCAGTAACTAACAGATGTGCATGCTTGACTTGACCACACTATATTGATAAAACTGTAAACTATTATATGCTGAGAATGAAATTGTCAAAAAGTAATGTGCATATTTATAAATATTGATAAAAAATGCATGAATATGCACCTCCAAATTCACATATCTTCTATTTAATTTAAAACCTATTCCTTTCCTATTCCCTAATGTCTATTTCCATTATTGGATTGTTTTCCAAATATGTATTGATTGAAATAGTTTTCTTTGTAGATTTACAGCATTTTAAGAAGAAGTATTAAACTGCCTTTTCTTTATTAAAGAAATATCAAATTTGGTAGATTCATAAGGGTGTTGCTCCAAAGATAATGTCGATTAATTTTTTATCACACTGTATAACACATGAAGTAATAAGTGCTTAAATGTTGTTTAGTGTTTGAAAGTAAGTGGACTTAAAATAAATAAATTTTTTTTTTACATGATTTAGGGCCTAAATTATTTGTATACGACTTTCATTTAAACTATTATGCAACTCCACGATTCCGACAAAAACAATTCGTGTAGGTTATGGGATTTCAGCAATTACACAGAGAAGTCGGTTCACGACAGAGACGAATGGTTCTCATAACCAGAAAAATGTACTAGATAGAATAGATTTTCATTACAAACGATGTTCCGAAAATGTCGGATTTAACAAGGTTATTAAATTACATCGGCAAATACATTCTAAAAAATGAAATCCATTATATGTTTGCCACGAGCAGGAAGACATGCAAAGGCGTGGAAATTCGAATTTATCTGTATATTCTCTTTATTTGTAAATACGTGTAGATACAAACTTCTAGCCGAAATAACAAGTATGCAAATTAGAATAATTCTTTGTTACTTAACTTAATGAATGAGTTTCTGTTCATTAATATTTGAATCTACATACAAGGTGCTCAAAAATAAAAATGCTTGTTTCTGATGCATGCGGCTGTTCCTCGAATACTGATCTAAGCTGCACTCTGTTATTACTGTAAATACGAAAAAATATCTTAAATCAAATTTGAATAGTTGAAAAAGCACTACAATAATTAAACAGTTATATTAAAACCATAAGTATCATTAACATTCGTTTTTTTTTATTGTACTCTGAACTATTTTCAGTTTTACTGTATTATGTTTTGAGTTACTTTTGAGTGCTATTTTTCTCACTCAACTTTTGTTAACGCTATTTGCATGCCATCTAGAATACGGAAAGAGATATAGGTTTGTCTTAGTACTTATGGAATACACCTAGTAACAACAGTTTGTATCACACTTATACCGTAGTTTAAGTTAGAACTGGTAATTATGTTAAGCGCTAAAACTATCTTTTCCGGTTAGGAAGTATAACTGTAAGTACCATACGATATATCGAACAATCCAGGAAGCAAATTGTTTCTTTGGAGTTACTAAAAACTATATTTTTCATATATGTGTAGTTGCTGAAAGTATTTATATGAAACTTTTACATTGTTGAAAAAAGAAAAAAAAATGTGCTCCTTATTAAAATTATATACATTATGCATTATACAATAAAGGTTTCTGCTATACGTTTTAAAAGAATTAAATGAAAATTCCAAAAATATGTTTTGTAAATACAGTTCAACTCCATACGAACGTTTATGAAGCTGCTGTTTGGAGTTGCATTATTTATTGTATTATATTTTCGGCTTATATCGCTCTCCCCAGAATCAATAAGCAAATTGAAATATTTTGAGCATTTTTATGTTGTATTCCTGACAAAATATTTACCCCTATCCACATTTTATACACAAACATATAAAATGATTATCAATATAATTCAGATAAGCCTCTAGTTGCTAAAATGTTCTAAGATAATTACGTCGGCTTAAGGGGGTAGTAAACTGGACCAAAATAATCTAGAAATAACGTTTTCTGTTGCTATTACAAACTACGGACGACCTACAAATATGCGATTTTTTTAACCAGTAAACAACATATTCAAGATTTCAAATAAGGTTGAAAAGTTATCAGAAGTGATGATAAAAAACTGCAAAATATTTTAAAATTAATCTACGTTTATGGTATATGTACAGCTCACTTAGTGAAAAGTTTTCACCTTATTACACAGTACCATCCTGTAAAAATGAAATGAACAGAACCTCAATGTCAAAATTTATCCAATTTTCTTAAAATCAGGTTATATATGTATTTTGTGGTACACTACACGCAGTGCCTTTTACATTGACTTCAGTTCGCCCCTTAGCGTTCAAGCGAACGCCGCTGAAGGGGCAAGGAAAGCCATATAATGGTTTGTTGGTGTAAAATGTTCGTATTTTATTTTATTTTATTTACATGTATTTGCATCGGACGAAATACTTAGTTTCACAAACATTTTTTAAGCGTAATGTAGAAATTTAATATATCAAACACAATAGCATATATTGGTCAATAGCTTATTAAAAAACAGCTAGTAAATAATGAATATTTTAACATTTTTTATAATCGTTTGAATATGAGTATGTACTTTGTTGATAGATAACATGGTGTTTATTACACTATAAATAATTCTACAAGCTGTTTAAATATTACGTATTTATCGAGCAAATATATCTATGCAGATCTAAAAAACTATATTATTAAAAAATATCCGCAACTTTTCCTTTAAAAATTATTTTGTATTTCTAGTCCTAAGCGAAGTATGTAATTTCATAACAATTGGGTATTGCAATTTTTGTTCGTAGCTACTAGTAGGAGAAAACAAAAATATGTTTAGAGTATATTCTTAAGGGGTCCTAAATGGGCTTGGGAATTCAGAGCCTATTGCAGCCAGGACAGTTCTGTTCATTGTAGGTTGGAACAGCGCATAATAATTAAATTTCAATTTAAATTCTTACCAACTGCAAGCACAATATGGCGATTCATGTTTTACTAAAAGTCGTGTGTTTGAGTGGTCGCAATCTTCTTAAAACGGGAGAGCTCATGTAGAAAGTAAGCCTTCGCAATTTCAATTAATCGTAGAATTATTAAGAAGTTAATGCCCCCTTCAGCAGGTTCTTCAAATTTCTCAAAATTTACAAGTTAGCGTTGGAAGTACTGAAGACATCATAAAAAACAAGCCAAAGTATCGTGGGGTGACCACCAATTGGATTCGGGGCTTGTTGACTGAAGCACACAAGTTGAATCGTTTGCAAATCGCTTCTTTTTTACTGCCGCGATGTGGGATATTTGAACTCACTTGTGACAATTGTGAAACCTGGGTGCATTATTTTACTCCTGATTTAAAACGTGCAAGCATGAAGTGGTGTCACACCACGTTTCCAATGCCAAAGACAGCAAAAACTGTGTTGCCAGCTGGTAAAGTGATGGCAAATTTTTTTGGGATTCTCATGAGGTGTTCTTTGTAGGTTTCTTTATAGAACGTCATATAATTAACGCAAATTACTATTCGACGCTTTATTGGCGATACAGTTAAGCAGACGATCAAGAACAAACGGAAGAGAAGACAAAGTTCTGTTTGCTTTTTCTAAGAAAATACTCGCCCTCATACTACTGCAAAGAACAATTGAAACAATAAACAAACTCTAATGGACCTGCTAAAAGAATTTTTAGCGGGGGAAAGGGCTAAATCTAATAATGACAAATAATATAAAACTTCTAAATCGATGGCGTAAGTGCATTCCTAGGCAAAGGGATTACATCAGAGTAAAATAGTTTTTCTTGTAATATTAAAATACCAGTTCTATAAATAAATTCCTGTTTCAATTTGTACAAACCTTGAAGCTTAGCTAAGTTAAATTATGGTAGTTAGTAAAAGGTAAACATTTCTGTAAATTAAGTACAAATATATGATAAACGTGGGATTAAGTAAGGTTTTACTTACTTTTGCAGTTTTTTATCATAAATTCTTTCCAATTTTCCGATTTCAATCTTGGATATGTTGTCTACTGATTCAAAAACAGAGTGGAAAAGCTGCATATTTTAATATACCTACGATTATCATAGACAACGTTTATTTTAGCTAATCGTAAAGAACTTTTGCAGCCCTTTAAGTAGGCATCGGTCCCATGTTTTTATCATTTCTATCTTTCCTCTTTGTTATGTATATATCTGCTGTAATAGCCTATACAGGGTGGTTGATTTTTCATTCGACGCTCATTTATATGGACATAATCCAACTAATTAAAAAATTCAAAAACTTCTTAAATAACATTATGCGCTCGTTTCAACCTTCTACGATCGAATGTTGTCACTTGCAAAACAAAAGAACAGCAATCTGCCGATTACTTTTCTTAAATGAAACATCCAGTTCTTTGGATATTTCGAAGGCTTATTAAATTCTTAATGTAGTATCTTTATTATTTTTTTCATTTAGACAATAACGTATGCCACTATAGTAAGAAAAAGAAATTTACCTAAATATATCTTCAAATCGTTGCTCTTTTGTTTCTCAGGTGACAAAATTTTGTCGTAGATGGTTGGAAAGAGTGGATAAAGTTATTCAAGAATAGTTTTTGAATTTTTTAATTAGATGGATCCTGACGAAATTAAGGAGTGTGTAATGAAAAATCAACAACCCTATATATCAAAACTATAAAAAATCCCAAATTTCGTAAGAATAAATTTTAATGAAACAAACATTTAAAAGCCGTTACTTAGTGAAAACAGATGCGGATCAATATTATAGGTAAAACATAGTTCTACACACATTTTTTTACAATAACTTCGTAATATCTAAGCTCTTACAAGAAAACTTAATCGCCTATCCTAATTAAAAGGAATAAATATAAATATATAAATCAAATTCATAGAACGCAATCAAAAAAAAAAAATATATGAGACGATTATGCACCATTTTTGTGTCGCCCTGTATAAATATTATACGGTGCGCAAGAACACAGTGTAGCAGAAACCACATTGTTCGAAGTAACATTTCTCGAGAGAATATGCAATGCCTTAGGGCGTAATGTAATAGGATTAGGTCGTTGTCAGTGCGAACATAGCCATTTATGATGCAAAACTAAACAGACTTAACCAGAAAATCAAACTGTATGTAGGACGTCATAAACCTAAGTACTTGTTATTTTAACACAAACTAACCATTAATATCATTCATATCGTAAGATTTCCGACGCTTCATTTCGTAAGCTGTGTAACAGTTTAGAAGATTGGATTTTTTAAACAACCTCTACATTCTATAAGGATATTAGTTGCAACAAATACCTTGTCCGGCTACTGCATATCTCAGGTAGAGAATTCTTGACAAACACCGTTCGTTCACAAACAAATGTACGTGTTACTTTCCAGCGATTTTTGAACCTCGTGGTACGGTACACTTTTGCGAAGAAAATCCTGTTTTGACCTTTTTACTTTCCCATACCTTATAGGTATAGGGTAAGTATTGAAATCATGAAAATTTTCGAAATCGAGATTTTAACGGATATATCCGTTTTGGGTCTCTAGGAACCCAAAAAAGTGGTTTTTAAAAAATGTCTGTCTGTGGGTGGGTACGTATGTACGTATGTACGTACGTATGTGACGCTCC
>JABXWE010017649.1:0-19152 GCA_014611495.1 Limonius californicus
TGGCCTAAAGTTGTATTTTTTCAAATGGGAATCATAGTTGGCTATGGGTTAGTTAAAACGGATTTTTTTTTCTCTTTCTAACTATGTATCATATGTCGGGTAACTTTTGATGTGTAAGTCTTTAATAGCGAACATAATATTTTACTAGATTACTTTTTGCGTTTTTTTATATTTTACCGAATAGGCGGGTGTCATCTATGACGGTAAACGGAAAAAAATCCATGAAAAAAAATTCAAAGGAAAAAATCCAAGGAAATAAAATCCAAACTATAATTATAGTAATTTTTCACATGGTTTGTAACATTACGGCCGGTTGCACAAACGCGTTATGAAGTTTGCCTTGTAGTTACCTACCTTAAAAATAAAATTTTAGGGCAAAAATATTTTGTTACTTAGGTAGATCTGTATTTTGGTTATAATGCCCTTGGCTGTAAATTTTGACAATTTAACTATTTATTAATACTAAATCTTTTAATTTAAAAAATCCCTTGTTAAAATTGACAGAGCGTTCACGCAGCACAGCATTTTATTAATAAAATAAATATATGTGTATTGGTTAAGAAAACTGGCAAACAAAACACATTATTAGCAAAAAAATTATTTAAATAGAAAAAATAAAAGTAGACAACAATACTGAAAGACAAGGAAGTTGTAGGTTAGGTTAGGTTTGGCTGTTCAGGGACATCGGTGGTCTAGTGCGAGAACGCATTGGTCACTCGAGGTCACAGCAAATGCGGTCGCTCCGTTGGGACGATCGAATCCCGACTGGGGCTACCGCATTTGGTTAGTTAAGTTTAAGGTGCATGTTGCATGAATGTTTAGTGTGTAAGGGACGCCCACAACCCCCTGAAGTAATGCGAAAGCGGTTCCGGGGGGGGGGCAGTAGTATGAGTGAGTGAGAAAATACAAGGTTTGGCTGTTCAAAATTATAATCACTTCATTTTATAGTTTGGATTTTTTTTCCTGGATTTTTTTTTCTATGGATTTTTTTTCCTTGGATTTTTTCCTGGATTTTTTTCAGGGATTTTTTCCCTTGGGTTTTTTCCGTTTACCATCATAGATGACACCCGCCTACTTGGTAAAATATAAGAAAACGCATAAAGTAATCTAGTAAAATATTATGTTCGCTATTAAAGACTTACACATCAAAAGTTACCCGACATATGATACATAGTTAGAAAGAGAAAAAAAATCCGTTTTAACTAAACCATAGCCAACTATGATTCCCATTTGAAAAAATACAACTTTAGGCCATAACTCGATATTGCACCTTTTTTTTCAAATTTTTTCGACGCCACTGGATTATACAGAAAAAAGTGCCTTGAGAATGTAAAAGTTATTTTCTCCTAACTTTACAAACAACCACGATATTCACATGTGTCTAAAAGTCGAAAAATCGAACTTTTGTTTATAACTCGAAAACAAAAGACGATAGCAAATTTTTGTTTCCGCCAGTGAATTTGTCTCAAAAAAAGAGATCGAGAATGTGACTTCCATTTTTTTGTATCTCCTATAGTTACCGAGTTACCCTATACAAACATCGAAATTTGCCCACCCTGTACAGGATGTACAGAATTAAATTGTATTTTTACGGCATCTCCTTTGTGATTGCTACTTACTAACTTTCTGAGGCTAATGTTATCAATTAGTAGGCGCATTGATAATATATCAGAGAATCTGCAGGAGCAGCTTCTTGTGAAACTTACAAACAAATTATTTGCTATTCAGCTAAATGCAGCAACAAATATTACTAAAGATTCACATTTGATAGCCTACATTGGTTACTGCGATAATGCATCTATAAGCGAGGAGTTACTTTTCTGTAAAGAAATTCAGAAAAGACTACAGGTGATTTCAAATGACTGATAATTATAGTGAACTCTGGCCTGGAGTGGGAAAACTGTGTTGGTGTTTGATGGGGCACCAGCGATGGTATTGTCCATTGTAATTTCTGTTGTAAATTATATAAAAACAAAGCCTTTAAGGTCGTGACTATTTTCTTCAATGTGGGATAATATGGGCGCTGACCATTCAGCACTATTGTTTTATTGCGAATCTCAGTGGTTATCACCTGGAAAAGTTATACAACGGGTCTTTGAGTTTAGACAGGAAATTAAGGGTAGTGGTTACTCAGTTAGAACGTAGTTTGTTTAAATAAACTGGTAGTAAGTTTTATGTAACTTTAGATTGTCCTCTTAGGGACATTATATGTATAAAAATAATATGTTAAACATTAGGCATTAAGTGAAGATGTTTTGTATTATTTTCAGTATACTCATTTCTGTTTGACTATTTTTCTGCTACGCCCCCTTGGAGGACTTTTGTGCCTCCCCCCTAGCTTTACGCTAGAAGTACAATTCAAGGTTTGGCTGATTACAAATTAAAAATATCAGGAAAGTTTGCCATGATATATAAACCACAGAAGAAAATAAACAGAGACTGTCTTAAAAAAGCTTTTTAATGGATAAAGCAGGTTAGACCGTTAACGTGTATTGCTTGCTTGCTTTGAAAGAGCGAGATCACTTAGGCCGTATGGCCCATTGTACACCCTAACTAAGAATTTTGCCTATCTGGGGTAATTCCAACTCCAGTAGTGATTTTTAACGTGTCACACATCGCAGTGGCATGGGACCTACGGCTTTACTCCTTATCCGACAGAAGGCGCATTTTCAGATTTTTCCCCGTTAGAAAAATCTCACCGACCTCGGCCAGGTTCGAACCCGCGTCCCTCGGATCTAAAGGCAAATGCGCTAACCACTAGACCACCGAGGCCGGCGTTAACGTGTATACTATCACAAAAATATTATCAACTGTCTTACGACAACCCTAAAATCAAATTTTTTTATTTTAACTACAACTTTCATAATTTTTGTCTCTTCAAATACATTTTTTGCGCACTATACAGTGCGGTCGTAAAATGTCCCCCCCCCCCTACTAACTTTTGAACGACTTGATATTTCTTTACAAAATTTTGTGTGCTTTAATATTACTTTTTAGCCCATATTTAAATTTTATAACTTTCAAAATGCGGTTAGGCGCTATCATGAACTATTCTTTAAATAGCAATGGGGGTCGAGTGGCACCTCATTTGGAAGGTATTTTAATTCTGCTTTTGATCTTTGAGTTTCATAAAAAACTATTCATCCAGAAAAACATCACAGATGACTGAAAATAGCAAGTTTATGAAAAAAACTACGAATTAAAGCAACAAAGGTATGCTATCGAAATGTTCACAATTGAAGAATGAAGAAGAAGAAGATTCTAAAACACAACAAGACTTATTTTATACAACAAGAACTGAATAATAATCCTATTTTAATAAATGTTCAAAGTGTGCTCCTTGAACTTCTTGGCCATAGAAAAATCTATTCAATATCTCTTCCCGTACTTTTGGAAAGATTCTACTCCGATATTTGCACAAGACTCTGCTATTTTACGTCGTAAATCCAAACGGGAATCGGGTTGTGTTTGAAAAACTTTCGATTTAAGATACCCCCACAAAAGAAAGTCCAACGGAGTCAGGTCAGGGGATCGCGGAGGGCATTCTGTTGGACCACGACGACTAATCCATCGTCGAGGATACGTTGCATCGAGATAATTGCGGACTTGCCTGTTAAAATGCGAAGGAGCGCTATTTTCCTGGAATATGATATTCATGTCAAATTCGTTTGGATTATTTTCAGCAATCTCAACTATTAACCGATGGATGAGGTTTTCCAGCATGTTCCAGTACAATTCCCCAGTAAGGTTGCCGGCGATGAATAAGGGATCTAAAATATGGTCGCCAAGTATTCCTATCCACACATTCCAGTTTGCTGAAATTGGGTGTGAAACATGGGGATTTTCATTGCACCAATATCTTACATATTGTCTGTTAACAAACCCATTAAAAAAATGTGCATTCGTCACTAAAACAGATACTGCGAAGATAGGATGGATTTCTTGCAATGGTTTGGATCATGACTTCACAAAATTAAATGCGTTTGTCCGGGTCATCTTCAATCAACTGGTGTAAAATCGTTATTTTGTATGAATGGAACTTATGCCGTTTTAAAAACTTTTTGACAGTGGTCGACGATACATCACATATCGCAGCTACATGTAAAGTTGATTGCTGAGAATGTAGTACAATTTCACCAACTATCTGAATTTGTTTGTTTTGTGAAATTGCGGATCGTCCAGGGGTTTTCCTGTTTTGCACATTTCCAGTGTTAATAAATTTTTGCACCAGTTCTCTTAAATAAATCCTCGAAATAGGACGATCGGGAAAACGTTCATTAAATATTCATTCGGTTTCGTGAAAGTTTCGATTGGTTTCAGCAAAAATAAAAACTGCTTCAGTTTTTTTCCTGCAAAGTTCGAACATTCGCCATAACTATTGTTAGTATCACCTGTTTTTATACTCAATATTCAAACGTGAGCAAACACAATAACTGAATTAAAGTGACAGAATAGAAATACTAATTATTTCAATTGTTTTACTTCTGTTGTTCGTCTCCTACATTTTTTTAGCGTTTTGCTTAATATCAGAAACAGATAATTTGGAAGTCTGTCACTTGTTTTTGAATCAATAAAATTTTCCCAAAATTTAGAATTATTCTCTACTCAAAGAGATTTTTGAAATGTAGTACTCGATCCCCATTGCCATTGAAAAAATATTTCAAAATGACACCCAGCCGCTAGTTTGAAAGTTATAAAATTTAGATATGCGCTAAAAAGTAGTATTTAGCCTCCCATTAAAGCACACAAAATTTTGTGAAGAAATATCAAGTCGTTCAAAAGTTAGTAGGGGGGAGGACATTTTACAACCACATTGTATTTCAAATTCCTAAAGGCTACTGACAATCATAATACTTAAAGTAAATTGGATTTACAGTTTTGAACGAAACAATTGTTACGTCGGAATTCTCAAAAAAGAAATTAGAAAAGCACCAAATTTAAATCCATCCTGTATCTGTTTCTCTTGTAATTGGTAAAGTAACCTAGTTTTAGCAATAATTGTGATTTCACCTACTGTTAGTTCAACCATATAATGCAAGTGCATAAAATCATTCATTTTACCAGTTTACTTACCAAACATGCTACAATAGGAATACAAATTAGATTAAAGATAGGATACTTCATTTTTAAATCGGCAATTTGTGGCTGCTAAACTATGAATTTTCACTAACTGTTAAGTAAAAATATTATTTACTGCTACTGTCACTTCGTTGCAGTATTTCTAAACTAACTGATTAGTGAACCTTGCCAAAAATAACGGTAACATCTAGTCCATGTCATTGTAACCAAAATTTAAACCACATCAAAAGTGACATGCATTGAAAAAATATTCTATTGTGTGGATTCGTATGCATAATCTGATTTATGAACTTAATGACTTTAATTTTCGATATGGATAATATAGTAGCTGTCACGTTATATTATATTTAGCGAGAACGGAAGGAATTTAGTGACTCGTTTCGTTTCAGTGTGAAATACAAATCGTATACAAAAATATAGTTATAGAATATATGCTAATGGTTCGTATGAGCAGTAATACTACACCATTTAAAATTTGTGATCAGTAAACATATTTGGAATACTCAACAGAAGAATTTCTGATGTATTCACAATGCTGTAAAAGGTTTATTATATGATACGGAAGTTAATATATCGGGCGGGTTAATCCGTGGGCTACGCCACACGCTTTGTATGGTGATTTCTTCAAAAAATTAACAAATAACATGTGTACAGTTTTAAGCTTTATATATTAGACGGTGTGGTAACAAAGTTCCGCAAAAATTGATAATTTTGGTATTTAATATTTTTTGGGAAAACCCTGAAACACGCAAACTTTATTTTTTAAAGACACTTCTTAACTTAAACTTTGTTCTATCGGCTTTTATTTCTGCGTTATGCCGTTATCAGTAATTAATTTTAAATGGTAAGTCCGTTTTCCCACTTATTTTGATAGACCTCTCCATGAGTTAAATGGTGATATAAAATAATTGGTATCCCACACAACAATTTTTTTTAGAAAAATATTCATACAGTTAAAAAAATTCAGAATTATTTTTAATGAAAATAAGAACATTATGAAAAAAAATACCTAAGCGAAATAATCAAATTATCCACCATTAATCAGTTCGCATTGACCAGCGCACACCTTGTATCACACTCTCAATAATTTCCGGTCTGATACTTTCCATTTCTAAACGAATCCGACGCTTTATCTCGTCGAAATTGTTTGGCCTACTAATGTAGACTAGCGATTTCACATCACCCCATAGAATGAAATCTAGGCGTTTCTCTACATCCTCTGTTATTATTAAATTTTGAATCTTCATGGAATTATTTACAGAGCTGGATTTGGAGATTAGATTCATAAGTTTTACTTCTCTTCAGGGGCTACCACTTCACCTTAGTAGTTTTCCTTGCGTGGGACTCATTGTACCTAGAAACTGCATTAGAACGACATTGGTGTTATCTTAAAGACTACTGCAACCTATGGCATTTAGTTTAAGTTAAAATGTAATAAACAAATTACTCCGTTATGTCGAGATGTAAGTTATGTACTGTATAAATAGGCGTAACTGCTAACCAACCATCTAAATGCTTATTGAATTCTAGTAGAAGGGTGCAGGAGCGATATGAAATTACGCTACTCAGAATCGATTTATTTATCCACAGTTTATAGATGAAAAAACTAATGATAATAAATAATATTCAGTTTGTGAGTTATCAACAAGAGTTTAATTAAAAAAAATGGATGACTTTAAACAGTTGAAATAGGTTTATTTGTGATTTTGTCGATATTTATAATATATAACGTACCAGAACTATTTAAAAAATGTTCATTCATTTGTAATTAAATTAAATTAAATTAAGTTCGGGTCAACAATTTCTGAAAATAAAAGTCGTTGTATTTTCGATATTTTTATATCTTAAGTCCTTAAACTTCATCCCCAGCAATAGGTATTTTCAATTACAACCCCTTTGAATAGATTATGATTACTCGAATAAGACCCACAAAAATGCAAATGTAAACAATTAATTCTTCAGCGCTAAATACTAGTAGAAGGGTAAGTATAGATAAGAGAACGTGAAGGAAACCTTTTACATATGCCTTCTAAATAACTACACGTACTAGTTTACCAACTTTTACTTGTAGTAAAATTTCTTTAACCAGATATTTGTAATAGTGGCTCCTACAGCATTGTGTTTAGTTAATTTTAGAATGGTAGATCGCAAAAGGTTGCTTTGTAGTAATACCACTATACAGTACATAATCCAATCTTATTTTCATCGGAATCTGTTGGTTCAATACAAAAAATATGTGCGAATATATTATGTAGACACGTTCAGGTCGATTATATTGTTTTTGAGTTAACGGCCCTAGAAGTATCTAATAGCAGCAATATCCTTTACATTTTAAGTCAACATATTTGACGCACGGAAGATTAGGGAAATTATTGCGTATGTTCGAAGCGACTGGGAAACCCTGTATACAGGTAGGTATACGGGTATACAGGCTGTACCATCGGTGGGTAGAAGAAAGATAGCTCCTTACTAACGCAACATATTTACGATTCTGTTTTCGCTAGAAAATGGGTGCAACCCTTGTTTATACAAAGTGTTTACTTACAGAGTGTTGCTTTAAACATATATTTCTTAAATGGAACACTCAACATAGCCCGATTTTTTTGAAAAAATACTGCAGTGCTGATGAAATCGATATGAAATTATATGAAGCTATTTCAACCGTTCTCCCGCTAAAAGGATTTAAATGCCAAAAAGTGGTCAACTTCAGATGGTTGTAGTGGCCAAATTTGTTTAAGATATTGATATGAGGTTTTCACAGAAAAAATATTTTTCTTGCAGTTTCCATATTTGTGTGGAAATTGCTGTTCGTTTAGTTATATAGAGGGTTTTATAACTTTAGCGAAACTAAAAGAACTAATTTTTCAGTACAACACCCTATATATTTTGGTCTTTGTGGATGAAGATTACTAGGAGTGTAAACTTTTTATGACATTAAGTTCGTATAGGGTAAAGGAGTTGAGAAAAAAAGTACATAGCTTTAAATTTTTATTGGATAGATTTCAATATATAAACATTAATAGAGCATTTGTTCTATTTATGGCACACATTGTATTTTCCGATAAAACGCTTTCGTGGATGAACATTTTTGGAAAACGCTTACCGAATGATAAATGTGTATACTAAAATATTGTGTCCTCCCATGTTGCACATTATGCCGACATGTTGTTTTGTAACTATTTAGCAATATTAGTACGTCAGCAGGTTAAAGTGTAAACCATTTAGTGAATGGGCACAATGACGACGAACAACGCTTCTACTGGAACACAAAGAATTGCTCTCTCATATACCTCCATGTAAATACCGTCGGCTGTGTCGGTCGTGTCCCTATACAATACTTTATGTACGTCGGCATATATTGATATGTAATTTGTCAGCGAAATATACGTTAGCGTTTTCTATGGAGGCAGTAAAGACTTTTTGAGGATTATTTTTGATTAATTATCTAGAAAATGTGGCTCTTAAAATATGTGTTCTTCTTAATTATTATTTTTTGGTTGTTTGGTTATTTTCAACATAAAATACGGTGCGTGTCATAAATAAAACCAATGCTATATTAATGTTTAAATATTAAAATCATTTCGAACTTTAACGCTCTGTAACTTTTCAGTATCTGCTTTACTCTATACAAACTTAGTATCATAAAAAAGCACATAATAATCTTCATCTTCATCTTCACTAAACCAAAATACATAGGCTGTAGCATTTAAGAAAATTTAGTTTTATACTGTTTCGCGTAAGTTAGAAAGCCTTGTATATAATAAGACAAACAGCAATTTTGCCAGGCATAAGTGGAATCCGCACTAAAAATACTTTTTTTGTGAAAACCCGATATCAATATCTTAAATAGTTTGGCCGTAAATAACGGCAAATAACTACCTCTAGCGAAGGATTAAAAAGAGCCTTATATTATTTTATACCAATTTGACGAGCATTGAAGTATTTTTTACAAATGCGTATATACCCAGTGTTGTATTTAAAAAACATATGTTTAGTGAAACATCTTATATGTAAACAAAAATAATTTTAAAATATGCACAAGGAGTGTACCTACTGTCTAGCGGAAACAGAATCTTAAAATGTTGCGTTTGTGAGAAGTTATCTTCCGTCCACCCACTGATACAGCGTGTATATTTTTAATATACAGGGTGTAACCAATTGGCGGGGATGGCTCAGTGGTAAGAGAGCCAAGCTTTGGATGTAATAGGTCAAACGCTTCCCCCTTCGAATCGCTCCAGGGTCGGAAATTGTTCTACTTCCCTGGGTGATCGGTACTGGGTCCCGGTCTCCATTTGCCATTGGGGATCAAATTGATGGCACTCCTCGTACTACGGTCGCATTAGAGGAGTAACAAAACCATAAGTAAAAACATCAACACACACTCCAGGCAAGTCAAGCAAGGTTTCGCACCATCACGGTAACCCGCATAGTCGGGCCCTGTTGTGCATAGCACAAACTAGTGTAGCTTTGCCTCACACCGCCTCGACACTGTGCAAACGGTACAAACGGGGATCATGATAATGATGATGATACAGGGTGTAGCCAAAATGTTTGCGAGTACTCCACATCAAAACTGGAAAAAAGTTTATATGAACCTGGAACCGAAAAAGCTTCATTAGGAAGTTACAGCCTTTTAAACTGAGTCTTTTTCGATCATTCTTCTACATATAATTATGGTGATAGTTTGATCAATGTTAAATTTTTCACACGTTACTCCTACATATGTATTGCAGATTAGAGCCTAGTTTCGTTTTACTAAGAGGCGTCGCTACAGCTTTTAGATTATTTTATTTTTCTTAGTTTTGACAAACTCCGTGTGCAAAAATACTCAAAGAAATTAAAATTCGATAGCACCATCCATTTTCGAGAGAATTCAATTTTTATTTAAAATCGATATGCCATGAAAATTTATAAACTTCATACTATGGGGATTAAATTCACAGCATATATTCAGAACAACAAGATAACAGAAGCGCATAGGAACATTTGTCGGCAAATGTTTAGTTTACCAGGTACTACCCATTTAGTTTTAATAAATAATGTTATGTTTAGATGGAACATTTGTTGGGTTATACCTTCTCAACTAATGATTTACTGACAAAAATTCTAATGGGCGTTCTTTTATTATCTTGTTGTTCTGCACCTATGTTGTGAATTTAATCTACAGAGTACAAAGTTTCTACATTTTCAGCATTTCGATTTTTCATGAATATTGATTTATCTCGAAAACGATTGCGTTTATCGACTTTTAACAGAAGCAAATTTTTCGGGTATTTTTGTATCCCGAATAAAATTATTTTACAAACCTAAATAAGAAAACAAGAAAAACAAAATAATATAATAGATATTGCCGAAAAAAGTAGCTGATCCTCCCACTTGAGGCACCCCTGGTGCATTCATTGAAACGAAACTAACTTCTAATCTGCAACCTTAATAAGTAACATATGCGCATGAAATTTCCAAACATTGGTCTAACTATTGCCGTATTTGTATGCAGAAAAGTAATCGGACCAGTCTCACTTTAAAAGGCTATAACTCCGTAACGCAGCATTCTTGGGAGCATGTTGACTATAACATTTTCTTCTTGTTTTAGTTTGGCAAGAATTTTAGTTACACCCTGTATATAATATCTTAACATTATCACTGATACGAAAATAGTGTTAAATAATAATAATGATAATTATGTTATAAGTTATGAAAGAGATAGGGCTGTCTCTATGAATGTATAATAATTTAAACGTTGGGTTCGTTATAATACATTACAAATCTACGTAGGAAACGGTTGCTGTTTTCCTGGTAATGTAAATGTTATATTCGTTTAGTATCAAATCCCATATTTAGTTTTAACACTTGGTTATATAAATAAATGTACTGTGTATAACAAGGACATATGTAATTGTACGTGGCCTTTAATTATAAAAGTGAAAATAGAAAAATGTACATTATAGTAAGAAATTGATATTACGTTATGTAACATCTGACTCAGTGAAATAGGCAACTAGCTTGTCACCTGATAAGACATTATATTCTAACATTACGTAAACTATTTTTATAAGCCGCATAATGCCCAATATGCGTAAGTAATTAGCATACAATCATTTCTTAAAAATTTCAGGAAACGAGTAAAATTACATATGCTATATAGCAGTGGTTCTCAATCATTTCTAAAACGTGTCTCCCTTCGGTCAAAATTTCTCTCGCGGTAACCTTCTTTTAATACTTAACTTTATTCAGAATCAGCGGTTAAACGGCCAACTGACGCTATCTATGACCAAGTAGTGCAATTTATCTATTTGTTCTCCGTGTTTCCAGGGAGTTCTTCCATACTCGGGAAGGTGCTAGACGACACTGGAATAATCTGTAAAATCGGTGGACAGCAATGAGATTAGTTATAATTTCAAAATTGTGTGCTGTACTGCTGACTATGTGTTGAGTGCAATAAATCGATAACAAATATTTAACGTTAAGTACGAGCTATACTCGTTTTGTTAAAGTCGGATAAATTTTTAAAATGTCATTTAAACCTTCCGCGTCTGGCAGTGACAAGAATACAGAGAAAAATAGATTATACAGCAATGAATATCTCAAATATGGTTTTACCGTTATTTGCCAGAAACTTCAGAGCGTACTTTGTCGAGAAGTGTTGTCAAAAGAAAGTATGAAGGAATCAAAATTATTTCGGCATTTAAATACTAAACATTCTGAATTTTTTCATAGACAAATCTTCTTTATCACACGGAAGTTAGATGGCTTTCGAAGGGTAACGTCCTGAAAATAGTTTTCCAGTTAGAAGCGTAACTTTTGATGTATCTGTAAGATGAGAAGTCGGAATATGAGAACATTTTTTCCAATTCCCTTTGTCTTCTTCGACTGCCTTTCCTTTGTGATATTTTCCAGGACTTAAACTCTCTCAAGGACAGTTTGCAAAGCAGCGATATTAACGAACTTGATCTTGATTAATTCCAGGCCGTTCAGGAACTCATGGAAGACTTAGTTAGGGATAATAATATGATAAATTCTGAGGACATGTTTCCAGATATGCAAGTTAGTTTGCGCTCATTGACTATTTCCCCAAAGAAATTCAAAACAGTTATGACAATCACAGATTGATACTAAATTCGTTTTCAGACAATTCCGTTGAACAAGCTGCAATTTCGAGAAACATGAAAGAAAAACTTATTTAAATATCATGTGATGAAATGTTGAAACTAGACTTCTTTTCGTAGAGTGTAGATCAGTTTTGGACCAAAAGAATGCAAGAATACCCCGAGATGGCGGACGAAGCTGTAAAGTGTTTGGTGCCATTTGTTACATCATATTAGTGCCAATTAAGTTTCTCGTCTATGACTGCGATCAAAACAAAAGTAAGAAATCGTCTCGAACTTAAAAATGATATGATTGTTTGTGTATCGAATACAGAGCCCAGATTTGAACAACTAGTTTCTGAAAACCAGGCACATACATTAATTTTTTTATTCTGCAATTTGTTCTTGTGTTGTTTCTTATTGTTTAGGTTCTTGCATTTATAAAAAGTTAACATATGATAAGTTCTATTTATTATTGTTTACTTTGTGAAAGGCAGAAACAAATGTCTTGAAGAGGCGTTTTGTTTTATTTTGGAAATCCTCCCGCAACCCCAACCCTATATCGTGACACCCCAGGGGATCGCGATTCACACTTTGAGAACCACTGCATAGAACAAGGGGAGAATGAAAAAGCTAAGCATTCGAAAATACTTTAAAAATTACAATTACAAAGTTTCTACTGGTATTTTTTAATAAAAGAAGAGTCCATCTTACAATTCATTTCCTGTAAAGGACGTCACGGTGTAAATAAACGCACTTTGAAATGGGTACCTGCATTGCAGTTACAGGATGTATGTTGGGTTGCGTACACGGAAAAGCTTTATTATCTTTTAAAGTACCAAGGGCGTACAATTTTAAACAGGAATGACGAAATGAAAACCCTATTCGAAGAGAATGTCAAAAATTAAATTAATGAAAGGTTGGCCTTCACGCTTGTTAACATATCCATGGCAATTGCTTTGCTATAATATTATTTTTACGATGATAATAATTAAATTTCTAACGTATCAAGGTGCAAATTTAACTAAAATTCTTACAACCTGCTTACACAATACGGCGATCCACGTCTTTATAAAAGTCGAGTATTTGATTAGGTGAAATATCTTAGAGACGAGAGAACTCGTGTAGAAAATGATCCTCATGTACCACAAGCTGCAACTTCGGTTAATTGCTAAAATGAAAAGAATGTTAATGCCGTTATTCAGACGGGATCGTAAAATCTCTCAAAATTTACAAATTCGCGTTAAAAGTGTTGAAGACATCATAAAAACCAGTTAAAGTATCGCCAAGTGAGTGCCAGGTGGATTTCGCGCTTGTTGAATTGAAGAGCACAAGTTTATTCTTTTTCAAATCGCTTCTTTTTTCTGCAGCGATGTGATGGAGGAGGAGATACATTTTTGGATTCAGTTCTGACACTATAGTTGTATGATATTATGATGAAACCTGCATTCGTAGTTTTACTTCTGGATGAAAACGTATAAGCATGCAATAGTGTTACACCATATTTCCAAAGCCAAAGAAATTAAAAAGTGTATTGTCAACTGATAAAGGAGTGACAATACCTATTTTTTGGTAGAATCCAGTGCTGTAGCATCAGTCCGGATTATGAATTGTCAAACCTCGTTATTATAGATTTTAAAATTTATTACTTAACAACAATTTAATAGTTTTATTATACAATTTTAATTCCATTAGATCAAGATATTTCTTTTTAAGGCATTTTAAAAATCAAAGAAGATGAGCTGTTCATTCGCATAAAATTATATATGCTTAAAACAATTACATAAACAATTTACCTAAAAATTTTAATATTAATTTAATTTTACATTTCATCTTCAGTTAGTCCTAATTATTAGTAACTTTAGTCTAATAAATTTTCATCATATTCCAAAAAATTTTAAATACACATAAAACTCTTGAGCGTTAGTCATAAAATATTGTGCTAGCTGCCGATTTTTGAACCAGTACTTCTGGACTAATTAGGTGGTGGTCCATTTGGTGGTGGTCCATTTGGCGGTGGTGGGCAATTTGGTGGAGGACCATTTGGTGGAGGGCCATCTGGTGGAGGGCCATTTGGTGGAGCGCAATTTGGCGGAGGACCATTAGGTGGCGCTGCGGTAGTGCTCTGACCTTCACACTGATCCTGCAAGAAACAGTAATATCAACTTTTAATTACCTATTAAATTAACAACAAGACACTACCAGTGCTACCACTGAGTTGATAGTTGTTATGCAAGGTATTACGAAAATACAAGTTTAAAAATATTTCAAGTTCTGTATACTTAATTAATATTGACAACTAATAATATTCCTGATGTTACTATGCTAAATACATTTTAAACTGCTCTTATCTACATCTATGAATCACTAGAGCAATTTTTTCTTCGAGTGCTTTATCTCTTGCGAGACGTAGCGATTTTTTTTCCTATACCTGTGTTGCGCGTTTAAAGTGACACAGACATAGAGGACCTACATTTTAACGTGGGCTCCGCACCGCGGGAAGTATAAACACTTCTACTCCAGAGAAGGGTTACTAGGCAGAATACCTAGGTGGTTTGCCATTGTCTTGCGAAAGAGAACGGCCGTTTAAAATCCGATGTTCCGGCACTGAGAATTCAACCCAAGACCTTCGGCGTATAAGTCTGTCACGCTAACCTCTAGCCCACGGCCGCCTAAAGCAATTTAAATTATCCAATTACAAAGCGCAGACTGGTTTACGTAACAACAAAAATTAATCAGTTTAATGTTCATGTCAACGTATTGCCAAATATGTTTCAGCAAAATGTAATATATTGATGCTTAGTTTCAGTGAAGTTTTGTTGTTTAATTTTCACAATTTCAACGCAACTAATACTATTATAATGCTTTTTAAATATTTGCCTCAATCTACATTTTACTATAGCAAAACTAAAAATTGAACTACATGCTTACCAAAAATATAGAAGCCAACGCCAAAACAAAAATCCAACGCAACACTTTCATCGTGGATGGTCTTGGATGTATTTTATGGTTGACGCTGTTGTGATTCCTCTCTCGCTCTGTATAATCCTTCGGCTCTCCAGAGAGCGTGGTCACCTTCTCTCCTATACCTGCGGTGTACGTGTAAAGCAATGTACATGTCATTTATAGCTGCAAAAATAATCTGTTTGAAAAAAATGCCTTGGTTATTAAAATTTAGTATAATTTTTAAGCAAAAATACAAAAAATGTATATTGCATAACCTCCATAATTACCTACATTTAAATAGATCACATGTATCTTCATAAGCATATAAATAACAAAATATCTGTAACAAATTTCTAAAAAAAACATGTAACTTTTTGCCTTTTCGTAGTTCCGTAATTTATATAAGCATAGAAAAACTAACCACGACCTTGCTTCTTTAAACCAAGGTCATTCTATTGAAAGCTAAACATGTTATTTCATCGTTTACAATTGTTATCATATACAGGATGGGCTAGAATTCACTAATACCTTATTATTCTCAAGTAATATTTAAACTGGATAGTAAACCGTTGGCTTCCAATCGCGTTGCCATTAAACACTTCATCCGACCATCGTAAGATGGATTAGATCGATGCTGGCGACACGAATGGTAGCTGGCACTGAGAAACCGTGTGCACACAAAGATACGCAGATTACATTGCTATTTTGATTATAGGTCAGCGGGCTCATACAAAGAGCGCTAAGGATAGTACAAAAATGGTGCATAGACCAAGGCCTCATGAATAATCCCTCTGAGGCCGAGCTAGTCATATTCACCAGAAATAGAAGATTAAGTGGGTTCATACCCCCAGAGATCTTCAGATCAAGACTACAGTCTTCCACAACGGTGAAGTACCTTGGGATAACCCTTGATACCAAAGTGTCATGGAAAGTTCACATCGAAAGGCAAGTCCAAAGGGAAACCTTAACCCTTTGGACTTCCAGGAGGACCTTCGGTAAAACATGCGGAATGAGTCCTAAGGTTGCTCTGTTATTATTACTGCTACATATTCAGCCATAGTGACACCAATTATCACATATACATCCTTGGTGTGGTGGCCTGCCACGGCAAGAGCCAACATCAAACTTTGCCCCACTAGGCTTCAAAGTTTTGCTTGCTTAGGTAGTACAGGGGCTTTACGGACGAAAACTACGCAGTCCTGGAGGTACTCCTAGATCTTCGGCCTCTATATATCATAGCGGAGGCGAAAGCTGCAAAAACTGCTTACAAACGGCCAGTGGCATGAAGATATACACACGCACTGCCATTGGCAGTGGGTTCGCATCCGCTTCTTAAAGCCGGAAATGATAGCATGTTACCGGCAATCTCCGTCAGCAAATCCTATAACATAGTCATTCCCTACCACACTGACTGGCTAACCCTTCACGAGCTCTTTAAATGTACCGATCTCGTTTGGTCAACGGACGTATCGAAGACGAAAAAAGGCGCACAGGTTTATGAAGAAAGGGGCCTCGGTGGAGGAGTGCGGATACGCATTGCCACTCAAGGTCACAGCGAAATGTGGCCGATCAGCTGGGGTGTTCGAATCCCTACTGGGGCGACCGCATTTTGCTTAGTTAAATTTAAGGTGCATGTTGCATGAATGTTTAGTGTGTAAGAGACGCCCGCACCCCACTGAAGAAACGCGAAAGCGGTTTCCAGGAGGGGAACGTAGTATGATTGAATGAAAAAAAAAGGTTTATGGAGAAAGACCGAAGGTGAAATATTTTTTCCCTCTAGGTAAATTCAACACCGTTTTCCAGGCAGAGATATTAGCGGTCTCCGCTTGTATGCATACAAACTTGATTCATTAAATTGGATGAAACCAGACACAACAACATTTAGGGCCACAAGGAAGTTGTCTCCCAGGTCAGGAAAGGCACTCCTTCAGCATTTTTCTGGCCCGAAGGGACCTGGGATTGCCCATATCAAGCGTCAAGCACGTATTCAAAAGCTGAAGCTACTATCAGTTTGTCTCAAACTGGGTGTTCCAACAAAAGATGCGACAGACCAAGCTCCTTATCCAGAGACTTTCACCTGACTGCACGAAACAACTTCTACAATTTAGTGAGAAGAACATAAGAATTGTCGTGGGCCTAATGACTGGTCACCGCCATTTTAATAAACGCCTACACACCTTGAGGTTAGTCGAAGATCCTAGTTGTGGGTTTAGGTCCCCTGGAGCCCATTACAGAACTATTTTGCGTAAACTACAAATCGCCTTACGCTTTGGTGGAACACTGATGTAATGATGATTCCATTCGTCAGTTATTGCACTTATATCACTTCTATGTACCAGGTTTTTAAGCTAAAAATCACTTCTTTATTGATTAACATTTAGAGGCTAGCAATACACTGTAGCGGTTACTTCAATAACTATCAGATGTAAATAAAAGGCGAAAAAAGTAGAACATTTGGATCGACAAAAAACCGCATTACCTTAATGCAATAAATTGTAACACTGTTGAATACGCAATGTAATAACTTTTAACCCATCCTGTGGTAATAGAATTATATAATGGTGTACGTATTACGTTGAACGTTTTTATTTATATTATCTAGCACACGGGCAACATATAATTTACACACAGAAACGGTTTTAATTGTATTAACTGTTGCTTTATATATGTATATATTGTTATGGTTTTATATGCGTAGCGTAATTAATTGTATTTTTAAAAAGAAAAAGGATACATGCATGTTTAAATCATATCTTAGAGGTTGATTCTTTTGTGGAAGGTTTCAAAAAGCACGTCAAAGCAGGGTAGTCTCTTGTTTGATTGGGATCACAGTCGAGGCATTTGCTATGGTATTCCTGAACACAAAGAGTGAATTTATTAAAAATTTTTTTTTAAAATGTAACCAATACAACACAAATATAATAAAAAGGTGACATGACTTGCCAATAAATAGTATTCAGATCCAGCTCTAGGGTATTTAATCATACATGACCATAAATGGTATTAAAAGAAGCTTTCCGGAAGGATATTTTTTATGGCAGTTTGAAATCCGGAATGGATGGAAAATAGAACTTTGGACGCGCTGATAGTGTTTCTGAAATCAGAATGTGCGTGAAAAGTGGCGTCAATGAAATATTAACAAATTTATAATTTATTTTCATATGTCAAAAATTTGTATTAAAAATTAATTCTGAGATCCAAGTTACCTATCTGTAAATTCATGATTGTATGCATCGTATGTAAGGAGATTTTTTCTGTTACTATGATGTTTGTTGATAAAACAATGTAAAAAAGCGTCCTTTTTGCCTTCGATAAGAACGCACGCAATTTTTATGTGCTCCTGTAATCAAAATTGTTAAATTTGATATAAACGTTATTGTTGATAATAATAATAAAAGTATAAAGTTGAATATAAAAAGTGTTTGTTTATCTACAAGAGTAAACAGCTTACCTGTGCAGATAAAGAGTTTATCTTACAAAAGTATCCACGTAGAAGATTTTCCTGGGGCTTGGAGAACAGCTTACCTGAAATTCGATTCCGAAAACTTCACTACTAGAACTCCAAGTAGATGAAGCGATTCAACTAAAAAAGGTAACCATTACAGCGATAGCTATAAGAAGAATACCTGCACGTACCTGTGAACTTCATTTGTCACCATTGTCTATAAATTAAATGTGTTTGGTTTACATAGAAAATTAGTTATTTAGCATTAAGCCGACTGTGAGTCATGAGAACAGAACTGTCATGCGTCACTTAACCTATTCATGTAATGCGCAGTTAGTAAAAATAAAAAGCCAAACTGAACCGACTCTACCTGAGGTGATTTTTCATGCTGTACCGAGCTATCGACCGTGGTATAAATTTGGTATATTTTATACACTAAATTCGGCTATTTTCATATTTAGCCTGGCGCCCAATTGAAAGTTGTTTATCATAAAATCTAAAACAAACATATGATATGTTATGTTTTTAAAAAACTGTTTAAACAAGTAAAAATTATAATTTCATTTATTTATTATTTGATTATTCATCACAATATAT
>JABXWE010017650.1:0-30011 GCA_014611495.1 Limonius californicus
CTTGTGAACCTTTCATATGTATTGCAAGCACAGCGTCTAATTCGGCAGCAAAGTTGATTAAGCCTACATAAATTCCTGGATTTTCTGACGTTAATGTCTCATCGTGACCTCGCAACGCCAGTTCAAAGGCGCCGCAAAATTTAATACACATAATTAACCGGCGCAATATATTACGATTTTTTTCCACGTCTTCGTTGTACTTGCCCTCTCTGCAATGTGTTTTAAATCATTCACCCCTTGTTTATTCCACGCACTAACCTCTTTCTTAAAAATTAAGCACATAAAACAAAACAGTTTATTTGTTACTGAACATCCGCAAATCCAATGTAATTAAATTGTTTCGATACTGCATTACTTAGGTTGTTGTAGTTGTTTTTTGTAAACCTCTATTTCATTTAATATTTGAAAATAAATAAGTAGGTATGTAACATTTTAAAACCTCAAAATTCTTTAAATTCCTTTTTCTCTTTCCAAGGACTGCATTTGTTGTAGTTACGATAAAAAGTGCAAACATGTTTTAAACCGCTGACGTTTAAGTCCTGAAGATCTTCTAGCTCCGTCTGTTGCACGCTGTGCGACAATAGTAGCGGGACCCGACTGCGGATTTACTTTTATAATCTTGTCAGACGCACAACGTGGAGAAAATTGGCCCCGATGGGTTGAATGAGTGCGACGGGTATAGAGTTTGCAGTTGTTTTCTTAAGTAAAGCGCTAGGCGGGTAAGCTTCGACATTCGTGGCGGCTACTATAGTAAAATTTTCTACTGTATTTCACTGTGAATCAGACAGTGTCTAAATTCGCTGTGTAGTTAATAAGCAGAAAAGTAGTAAATACGTCGATTTTGGAATCATACAATTAAGTAAAATTTGATTTTGGATTTTCATTGCATGTAAAACTACTGCAATTCTTTGTGAATCAGATAGTGTTTATAAATTCGCACTGTGGTAGGCAATTGTAACCTCTTAACGTAATAAATGAAGTGTAAACGTTAATCTTATTTAATCGTATTTTTTACTTATTTTATTTTATATTAATTTTAATTTAATTTAGAAGACCGCAAATTAGGTAGGTCCGATATCTAACATACCGGGGTGTGGTCAAGCAGAACTAGTAATATTAGAAGGTAGGAAGATACACACGGAAGACTACACAACAGCAAGTCCACGGCAAATATCAAAAGCAGGAAACACAATACCGGCCGTGGAACAGGAAACAGTATTTACGGACAGACATAAACTGACAGTGCAGAAAATTCCAGGAGATGGAAACTGTTTATTCACCTCGATACCAGATCAAAACACAGGGGGCACCACCGTTGGAAAAGCTCAAACAGGAAGCTTTCAACTTAAGAAAAAAAAATCGTGTAATACATCAGAAAAAATCTACTTACAAAATTTCCAATTGCAACTGGAGGAAAATGTAAGAAATCTGGCTAAGAAGACCTGCCAACCATCCTCTACATCTACAGCAAGCTTATGCCATGCAAACAGAAGAAAAAAGATCGGAAGACCATGTTACACGTGGAATACATCATTGGAGAGGGACATCTAAAACACTGACATACCTAAAGAGACATGGGACGACCAGCTCCATGTCAGATGATGATGATGATGAACTCTACTTGTCCCGAAGGAGACCGTTTACACAAAATTCAGCCTTTATTAGAAAAACTTGTTGTAAACTACCAAGCCATAGACACACCTGACAAGACATTCTGTATAGATGAGTCGGTTGTTCCCTACCAAGGCTGACTCTTTTTCAAACAATATATTCCTTAAAAAACACACAAGTACGGTGTCAAACTATTTAAGCTTTGCAGCGACAACGGATATTCTTGGAACCTAAGAATTTATGCAGGGAAAGAGAAAGTTACAGGAAGCGCGTCTGTTCCAACAAATATTGTTATAAATTTATCTAAAGATTTGTTAAATTCTGGAAGGACTATTATTGCAGTTAACTGTGTGCATCATGAAATGGCTCGATAAAAGAGATGTACTTCTTTTACCAACAAAACACACGACGGAGACTGTAGATGGTCAAAGAAGAATTGGCATACCTAGTAAAAAAAAAACCTAAGACGATAATAGAATATAATGAGGGCAAATCATCAATAGATTTGTCCGATCATTGGCGTTTTGTGACTTTTGTAGGAGAGGAAGCTGGGCACGGTAGAGAAAAAAAGCGCCGCAGGCGAAAATTTCGAATTTTTGAAGGTCAAACGGCCTTAACTTAAAAGATAGGAATTTGAATGTAGTTATATTGTGTTCGAAAAAATCCGTTTTGTGGGCAGAAGTTTTCGGTTTTCTGTTGTGCAAAAAAAACTTACCTATTCTACTTAAAATGAAGTGGGATCCTCCTACTTGCTTTAGCAAACTCATCAATGACGTCATCATAAAATCCATTTTGGCGGGAAATTTCTTGTACTAATTCCTAGCGCCAAGCTAGAAAATCGTTCTTGTCCAGTAGAATTTCGAATGAAGTTCTTAATTCGTTTTAGGGCGGAAAAACTGCGTTCTGTGGATGCACTTGTGGCGGGAATAGTAAGTGTTAGTTCACATAATTTGAGAATTTCGGGAAAAGCCTGATCAAGTCCGCATTCTTTAATCGATTTCCATAAGTCACTAACACTACTTTTATTTAAACCTTCTGATGTATTGTATATCACTGAAAGTTCGGATCGCAAAGCAGGAAAATCAAAATAATCGGAATAATTCTGTTTTAGAGATTCAAAAGCACTTTCCGAAACCGTTTTATGGTCACAAAAATTTACAAGCTCTATAAATTTTAGATTGTTGAAGTTTTTAAATCTGGCGTCTATGTGCATGGAGAAATTGTCAATTATTTCTAAAAATAATCTGCGATAGCAGCTTTTTTCGTCTCCTATGATTTCAGTGCGCATTTTTCTTCTTTGCTTTTGAATATTAATATCCAATTGTTGGAATTTATTCCATAGGCAATCAAATTCTTCTCTCTTTGACAAAACAATAGATTTGAATTGCTGAATTTTTTTTATACAAAAATTTATATCACTTGATTTATTTTGTAGAACGGCAAATAAGTTGTCACAAAAGGGAAATACTTCGGAGAAAATAAGCAGTAAAAGGTTAAAATTAGCTTCAGTTTTCAACATATCTAAATATCCTCTAGAGCAGTGGTCGCCAACCTCTTCAATGTGTTGAGCTACTTTGTTAATTTTGGAATAAACAGCGAGCTACCCACACGGAAGCCACGTAACGCAACGTAAATGAAATAATCCACAGTTAATTTATCATTATATGTATTTATTTTACTATTTAACTGGTAATACATAATACATAGGTACTAATAATAAACTAATAACAAAATAACTAATATTACTAGTACGTACTTGTTCATAGCTACATTCCTACCTATCAAACGAAGGTGTTTGAAAAATAAACACAAACTTTTATCCAGCCACAACGGCATGTCACGTATGATTTAAAAATAGTCGATTGTTCTTAAAAATATTGATTGTTGTCCAATTAACTGTTTTTTTAACTGTTTCAGTTTCTCCTTTCTGGCGGCAGAATGTAGTGGGAATGATTTTTCAAAATTAGAATGTACAGTTTTATGATGTCTCTCAATATTTCCTTTTTTAGCAACGGAGACCGAAGTATTACATAACAAACACACATTTTTATCTTTAACTTCTGTAAAAAAGTATTGTTCTTCCCATTCCGAATGAAAGTGGTATGTCTTTACCTTCTTACAACTGCTTGCCATAATATTATTTTTGTTGTTCTCTACTAACCCAACCGCTGGACGTTGGTTACGCGTTCAGTTTTAAACTAAGCGCAATGTCGCCGCGCCGTGCGTATTTATCCCGTTCAAAGCAATCCAGATCGTTCTCGAACACTAACGCGCTGGTCCGGCTGGTCGGTTCTAACCGATTCTAGCTTGATGGCGTTAGCGGCAGATCGCTCACCGCAACGTTGCCGCTGTTTATGTTTAATATTATGACAATTAGATTTTTTTGTGGAATTTTCGGAAGCTTCTCTGATTTTTGCAGTTTGTATTTTTTAAATTAAAATCGTTGTGAGAGCTACCAGAATTGCCTCCGCGAGCTACCGGTAGCTCGCGATCGACAGGTTGGCGACCACTGCTCTAGAGCAGCCGTTGGCAACCTTTTTTGGCTGCGGGTCAAAATCAACCAAAATGTTACTATTAAGAAGACGTTTCGGGTCAGTGGTATTTCATTATAAAACAGTGTTTTAGTGAATAATAAGATAAATGTTATTGAGAAAAAACTTTAAACATAAAAAACAAAACTATAATTTTTCTAATTATTATAAAAACAAGTATTATTGTCAAATTTTAGTTGATTAATTTATGAACTTTATTTATAAACGCTCTCTTCGTTAACGATGGCTCCCCTGATGCTGAATTTGTGACGTCAACTTAGTCACCTTAAGACGAATACAAGCATCTGAATTTTCGGTAGTTAAGCTGCTCCTGTTCTTAATTAAAATAAATTTCAAGTGTGAAAATATTTGCTCACATTTATAAGTAGAACCGAACGCGGACAAAATGGCAAAACCAATTTTTTTTTAAAGGTGAAAACGTCGTAGGAAGTGATGCCCAACACGTTGATATCATGAGAAGATGATTGTCTTCCGTTTTTTCTAAATCTTGCCGCTATGTCTTGAATTTATCTGTCCACAACGTTGAACTTATCAATCATTTCTAAACTGAAATTATCAATTTTAAGATATTCAAAATACTGCAAATCTAAAATATTTTCTTCTATTTCGTCGGGCCTTATTATAAATGTAAACATTTCGCCGTGCTTCTTCAAACTTTCAAATCGACTTTCAAATTCATTTCTATTGTTCAAAATCCAACTTTCGAACATATTTAGATTGCTTTCATTGACATTTTCTTTCTCATGTTGGTTTTTTGACAAGGGAAAGAAAAGAAATATTTTAGTTTTTTTATCAGTTTCAAATAATATTAATTTAGAAGGAAAACTCTTCCATTCCTCGTACATTTTCAAAATTGTATAGTTATTTCGTTGGAGTCGAATATTGAAATCATGATAATGGTTCATTATGCGTGTTAAGAACCAAAGTCTTAAAAACCAATGTTTATCATTGAGTTCCAGATCATTTCCACCGATTCCATAAAGAAATATTTGTATATCATAAAAGCGCTCTACAAATCTATTAAGCACTTTGCTTCGACTTAACCATTGTATTGCAGAATGTAACAGCAAATCTGCATATTTCGATTTAATTTCCTCCAAAAAAGCTTTGAAGCGCCTGTGTGTTAACGCTGATCATGCTACTATTATGTTTACAATCTTAACAACCTTTTCCATTACATCCTTAAGTTGTTGCGTAGATACCTTTGCAAATAAATTTTCTTCATGTATGAATGTAAAGTCCCGGGTTGCGCACATTCGTCGTCCGTTCACGTACGATCGGGAGAGTTAAGGCAGCGATGGCTCCGGTCAGTACTTGGATGGGTGACCCGAAGGCTGCGTTAACGCGGCACCTCTCTCCCACGATGATTGATCACTATGGGAGAGTAGACCAACAACCCCCCTTATGGGGGAGGCCCTTGTCCAACAATGAGATTTTGCGGGTTAATAAAAAAAATAAAGATGTTTATGTTTTATAATTAAATTTGAAATTATACTTTATTTGCGGAACTCAAAAGGGTTACTTGAATTTGTCAAATGGGTTACTTGAAATTATCAAATGGGTCACTTGGTGACCCGCGCGTCACAGGTTGCCGACGTCTGCTCTAGAGCAAACTACTGTTTCATGATCCCATTGTTCCTGCTGTTCCAATATATTTTCAAAAAATTAATCAGCGGTTGACGATATTCGAACACGGTTTGCACTAGTCTAGGTACCATTGTAATTCCATCGAGTGGGAGCTACTTTTGGCAATCTCTTATGAACTTCTAAATCCAGGGCACTCGTTCGCTTCGAAGATTTTGAAAAAAATGATGCGAGGCCACTTAAAGTTGAAAAAAACACCTTGCATTCCTTTATACTAGCAACAGACTGCTGCAAAACTAAATTTAAACGATGCGCCATACAATGCACAAAAAGCGCACTTGGGTATTTTTCTCTTACTTTAGCCTGGAGTCCCCCCAATTCACCTGCCATTACTGCTGCTCCGTCGTAATTTTGCGCTACTAATTTCGAACCACAATCCAAATCATCAACTATGTTTTGCACTATGTTAGAAAGGGCGAGTGCTGTTCTTTGAGTGGAAACATTAAGAAATCTCAAAAATCGTTTTTTGATTTCACCGTTTCTGGTAACATATCGTACAACCTTCGATAACTGGCTAATATTTGCCACATCAGTTGTTTCGTTTAGTATAATTGCTACAAACGCAGTTTGGTCTATTTCACACTTTATTTTTCGTAACATAATTTCTCCACGAAATTAAATCATTCTGTATGAGATTAGAAGTGCCTTTAAATACTGTAGAGTTTTGCAAATGAATTTTCAATGTTTCGTCGTATTTTGCCAGTAAATTAATCAAATCCACATAATTCCCCTTATTGGAAGAATTTTCAGATTCTATGTGACCCCGAAAACCAAGCTCATGTTCACCTAGAAAGCAAACTACGTCTATCAGTCTTTTAATTATTTCGCGATTTTTGTGCACTTGCTGATTATGTTGTTCATTGCTAATTCTCAAGTGATCATCTAAAGCATGTTCAATTCTTACTTTACCAAATGTTTTTTCTTTGATAATTGATTGAAGATGAGCCTTACTGGATGAATGTCTCTTTATTAGTTTATGAAGGTTATTTAAATCCGAAAAGCCACTCTTATTCCACAAATTCTTTTCATTTGAAAACAGAAAACACGGCCAGCAAAATAAAAGGGATTTAGTATCGCAACCTGTGAGCCATTCACATTTTTTATAAACTTCCGTTTGAAAATGTCTTACGTATAGTTTAGTTTGCTTGGTTAACTTTCCTAGTGGCGGAGTCAGTGTACCTTTTAAAATAATCTGCTTTTTCTCTTCAAAATTTGACTTTGCAAACTCTTTTAGGATTAAATTATACACAAGACACTCACATGACACACTATTTTCTAAATTGTTTTCGCGAGAAGTTGATGGAGCGGACGCCGGTACTTCCATGGCTATTCGACCTGCTGTAGGTACTCTGTCAGCCCACAGCTTACACCCGCACTATCTTATTGCAAATTTTTGTGTTGCAAGTTATAAAATCTGCATTATTTTTTAACGTTAGTTTTTGAACTATCTCAAGTCTGCTTTCCTAAAATTACACTAATTAACGACACGTCTAAATCTTAAAACAAATTGCTATTTTACTTGCACATCCAAGATTTAATACACGTTATGGAATACGATTTAACATGCAAAATCCTATGGCACGGTGTAACTGTAGAGCAGCAGCTTCCTTCCGTTTTCGGCAATGTTTGAACGTTCGGACACCGATCGGATCTGCCTCATCTTGACGCTCTTAAGTGCAAACAAGTGAACAGTTGAACTTAAAGGCATTATGCGCGTCGGAAGGTACGATTAAAATTTTAAGAATTACAATAATTTTTGTATTTTTTTCATTTTGCAAGTGAAGCTGCGCTTCCCTAGCTTCCATGGAAAACACGCCACTGTGTCCGATCAAACTTCTAGTTACAGTTATCTCCTTAGAAAATCCATAAAATTGTACCGAAAGCTTGCCATCGAGTTTCTACTAGGAACTACCCTTGTAAATGCTCATATCATTTACAATCAATTGGCAGGCAGAAAAAAGAAAATTACTAAATTCAGGGAACAACTCATCAAGATACTTTTGGCAGGAGATTTGGAAACTAGTAATTCTGATTTACATGAAAGAAAGACGAACGAAGAACGAATAAGAAAATCAATGCGGATGTATAAATTATTGAAAAAAGAAGGGTTGTTAGTGAAAGTGCGAAGATATTGCAAAGGATGCTATGGACAAAAAATGAAAGGAAAATTGACTAAAAACCAAATAAAGAAAGTTGCTACATACTGTAATGACTGTGAATATCAACCCCGGACTGTTTTAATTTGTCACACAATAAATAGATATCTACTTGCACAATCCTATAAAAAAATTCATGTCTGTTTAGCCATAAATACTCAATAAATAATGAGTTCAAGTTTTTCATTTTATTTATATTACTCCTATAACAATGAACAACGTATAATAAAAATTGGTGACATCACCCTTGCCTACGATGCCAGAGCGGTCATGTAACACTAATAAACTAATCCTATGAACGAACGCTGGCAAGCAGAACAAATTTAGTTGCAGCGGTCATATATGACCGCCGTGGTACCCGGGGAAAATGGCTTAGCGGTCGCATGTGACCGCCACGGCAGTCAACCTGTTAACCAAGAAATATCAATTATAAAACGACACTATCATGAGACCAATAGTTTTTTTTTTTTGGTACAGTCAAATATGATGATGGCAAACTAATTTAAATTTGATGAAGTATCTACAAACTTTTATTCTAATAAAAAATGTGTATCGATATTCAATAAATGTAAACTATCCGTTGTTACTTAACTTATAAATAACAAATAACTAACATTTCAGTGAAATTAGTTTAAAAATAGTATCAATAATAAAATGAGACTAGACATCTATCTTAAATTTATAAAATCATGTTTACTTTTATCACAAGTTCTTCGGCAACATTGCTTTTGTTAGGTAAAATAATAAAATATACTGTTGATTATTATTAATCTTATTTTAGATGGAGTTTAAACATAAGAGTTGTCCCTGGAAATTAAGTTAAATCAAAATTACCTACTAAAATTTGAGAATCCCCACAGTAAAATAAATACAGTAGAACTAACACAGTTTTACATAAAATTAATTACAGTACAAAAATAATGCATTTATTGTAGATATTAATAATATCGGTCGATATTTCTATGATTATAAACATGGTAATCTAGAATTGTCATAGGAAAAATCTTATCATGTATCGAGATTCAAATATAGTATATAACAATACATACATATTATAGTACTGGTGCTATTAACCAATGCAGTTGATGCCTGTATTAACAACAATAAACATTCCTATCATCGTTTTTTAAAACGACCTTTAAAAAAAATTTAATACCAATTTTCTAAAACGAATAATTTTCCAGCTGTTTTTTAATTAAATCAATATTTGTTATCAGATTCATAGTACAGTTGCTAAACGAGTTTTATTCATTAAATTAAGTGTAATAATGTACCATAATTAAAAATTTAACTATTAAAATAAATAAGGCAAATATCAATCCTGATCTTCGATGCGAAGCTGTTTGAAAGGTGTGGTAGGAAGTTGAGACATATCATTCCAGTTGATTTTTGTGAAATCAATGACCAGTTTCTCATTCTTTGGTATAAATTGCCTGAAATAAAAGTAAAATTAAACTTGAACTATTTACATAAAGTAAAAATAACTTTGTTACCAATATCTAACACCAGAAGCATCGAACATTTTTTTGGATGCAATTGTGGAGATTTTGTGAGCATGCTTATCCGACATATAAATCACCTCCTTGATGCCCGACTGAATTATAAACTTTGCACACTCATTGCAGGGGAATAAGGCCACGTACATTGTACAATTTTTTACATCTGCTGTGTTCTTGTTCAGGATTGCGTTCATTTCCGCATGGCAAACTGCAATATAAACATGTGATAAGCAAAACTTTTTTGCAACTCCTAGGGCTAAAACCATTTGTCAGAAACTGTAATTGAGGTTATGTTATTCAAAATAAACTAAATTAAATTTTAAGCTACCATAAAGATGTTTTGTGTCAAGACTATTTTCACCATCCTTTCCCCAAGGGAATTCGTCATCATTGCATCCTGTGGGCATGCCATTATAACCCACACCGACAATCCGTTTGTCTTGGTTGACTATGCACGCACCGACTTGCGTTACTGGATCTTTGCTTCGTTTGGCTGCTAAAAACGCCGTTGCCATGAAATACTCTGCCCATTCAATGTAATCCCAACGTTTTGAGTTTGTGTCCCTGCAAGTAGTTATATTACTTTCAAACACATTCGACCTGTTTTTGGTGCTACCTATTCGTGGGATAAAAGGTTATCTAAAGCTTACTGTTATTATTTACTTACGATTTTGTAGGTGTTCTGTCGCCCATTCTTGGTAGTTTTGATACAAAACTATTAAAACTTAACTAAAGGAAGGAAAAGAGTGCAGAGTGCTGTAACCAGAAAAGCGAGGTTATGTCTGTGTTTTCTGCTAGTTCCAGGAAAATTTACCTGGTTCCATGCTCGGAAAACGAAAATACCTACGCGATAAAGAGAAAGAAGAAGAGATAACCGGTCTGTCACTTTCGTTTCAACATGGCAGGTGGTGTTTCGTGCTTCTATCATGTGATGCGAAAATTTCCGTGTTTTGTGTAAGTGTTTGTGAATAATAAACGTACTTGTGTATTAACATTTGACTAAAATACGCTCGCGATGGCGGACTTGAGTGCTCCACCCCTAAGTGACATTAAACACCCCGAAGAGGTGGTTAGAATGGCCATGAATGATAGCCTAAAATTTGCTGTGCTTATCGGACTTATCGAAGTTGGACAGGTATCCAACAAGGAAGTCGTCAACACCGTTTTGCAACTGGTAAGTCCGCGGCCGGGGATTGCCCAACACTTTTTAAAATTCTGCTTGCCCCCTGTCGAGAGGGTGCTCGTTCGATACGTGCGTTCGTACCTGTCAGAAAACACACCTTTCCCATGAGGACACAGTTTGTAATTTTTCCCACTTTTATAATTATTTTTGATTAGTGGGGAAAATATCTCCCATGTTTATTTTTCCCCATTTTCGCGGTGGTGGGCGTGCCATAGCCGTATTATTATATGTTATCAGTCTACCTGTCACAACGTGTACAATGCAATGTCACGATGTCAACAAATGAGTCAATTCAATCGCATACGAGGGCTCCACCGAAAGATTTACGTTAAGAAACATTTTTTTATTATTCACTTAATCCACTTCATTTAACAGAAAATGTTTATTTCAAATTTTATAACCTAAAGCATCGCCAATTTGCTGCTTCTAACGAGGTTGCCATGGCAATGAAACACTTGTTTAACCGTATTCCAGACGACGCGACAGTTGGTATCTAACTGAATGCTTTCATTTCTGTTTCAAAACAGCTGCTTGTTTTGTTTTTCAAGTGCTAAACCTGCTCAGTGGCGTAGCGTGCGTGCCGAATGGGTCAAATATTTTTTTTTCTTGTGGGATGTAGAAGGGTTTAATAAAATTGTTGCCTTTCATTTCTCGTCCATGTGTTTTAACAGTTTTCAATTAAATTGTATGTAGACGGAAGTCGGATGTCAACGGAAGTTCTTATTTAATCATCAAAATAATCAAATGAAATTGGAAACGGGTAATATACAGGGTGTTTCTGAATAACATGCTAATATTTAAGGAGGTTATTCTTGGGTTCATTTTGAGAAAAAAACTTCATATGAACAGATGTCCTAAAGGTCTTAACTTTTGAACTACATGGTGCTAAAGTTTTAAGAGAAAATTTTTCTTTTTTATGATAACTTTGGTATGACCTTAAAAAATGCATTATTTAATACCCAAAGAGTCCTTGGCATAAGTAAAACTTGACGTTTGAATTGCTTGATAAACTCGATGGATTCTATTCAACTTTTGTCAAGATCTACAATAAATAAAGCTGCAAAAACTGCCTAAAGGGGGTTTTTCTTCTTGTAAAATATTAGTATTCCCTTTAAACAGAAGATTGTGTTTAGAACTTAAATTAAAAATAATAGAACATAAATTTAGAAAATGTACATTACACCTACCAAACCATTTTTGATTTTACATTCAAACTTGTTTCCATCATACAGTAAACCATTACTCCTATAAAGTTTCAAGAGATCAAAAAAAGCTGATCCCCAGCGGGCTGTGGAATGAAAAGTCACGTCTTTTCTAGACTAAAGGAATGTTTATAATATCAATTTCAGGTTAAGTTGTGTTAGCTGGAATTAAATAATAATGAAACGTCATTTTTAGGAGCAGAAATCTTTTATTGAGCAACAGTAAAAGAAATAAATAAACTTGAACTAATGTAATGATCACAACAAATGTTGAAAATGTCTGCCTTCTTCCTCCAAACATTTCTGAACTCGTCTTCTCACACCTTCAAAAACATTTTATAATAATTGAGCTGAGTTGTCAATTTCTTGACAGTTTTCTTCAATTCTAAGTTTCAGTTCGTTTAAATCATTATACTTACTTATTGTTTGTTTGTTTTATTTTCTTACTTATACTAATTAACTATGATTCTGTAAATTTAATCTTGTATACCTGCATAATGTGATGTAATGCCATACGATAAATAAATAAATAAATTAACTGGAGTTTCAAAAATGGTGTTTTTCAAATAGGGCCATAAAAAAAAGTCCAAAACAGTAATATCACAAGAGCGAGGGGGCCAGAGTGTTGCAGTATTTCTACTAATGAGTCGGTCATCAAAATATTCGCGTAAAAAATTAATTGTATCTGCAGCCGCATGAGTTGTTGCGCCATCCTGTTGCAGAAAACCATCCCGTAGCTCATCATCGTGAAGTTCATTTAAGAAAGGTTGCAATAATTCGTTCCTGTACCTTGCTGCAGTTAGCGTGCCTTCGAAAAATATTGGCCCAACTAACCTACGACGACTCATTCCAACCCAGACTCCTATTTTCTGTAGATGAAGGGGAGCTTTAATTGTAAGGTGAGGATTTTCGCTACTCAAAATCCGCATATCCTGTGAATTAACATACCCATTAAGGTAAAACCAGACTTCGTCGGTAAAAAAGGTTAAAATTTAACTGCTCATTGAGATTATCCTAAAACCAACGATAAAACTGAACTCTTTTGGAATAATCCTGTTCTAAAAGCTCCTGAAGGATGCATATGGAAAGCTTGTCTTAATATTCTGTGGCATGTATCGTAACTTAAATCATCAACTTGCTGGCATAAATGCCTAATTGGTGTTTTTGGAGCCTCGTCAATTCGTCGTCTTACAGTTTTAATTAAAGCAAGTACTATCTTCTTTGGCCTACCAGACCCTTCTTTCCTTCCAACACTTCCAGTTTCTCGAAAATTGCTGACTAAATTCTTAACCAAAGCGTAAAATTTTCGGTATGTAATAATTTCATTGGGATACCTCTGTCGGAATTCCACAAAACAAGGAGAAATCGAATAGGTCCATTCTCCGTCAACTTGAAAGCCGTTCCGAAAGTAAGATTCAATAATGAATTCTCTTTGAAATGTATTAAAAATCATTTTAACAATCTGTTACAATCGTATCAAAAAAAGATATCTAACTTATCTGACATCATAAACATTCCTTTAGTCTACTAGTAAAGACGTGACTTTTCATTCCACAGCCCGCTGAGGATCAGCTTCTTTGAATCTCTTGATATATATATATATAGTGTTCTATAATTTGACGAAAATAACGATTTTGTAGCACCGATGCCGGGTTCAGCGAAAGCGATCATAACATTCTGATTTCCAGTATACGCTTCATGGCATTTTTCATCTAAATTGAATATATTTCGAATCTGAAAATGTAGAAGTCTGCAGGCTGTTTCCGTTGAACTACTGAAGTTACGATCACTTTCGATGAAACCAGAACTGTTAGAACGTAGTGTACGTCAAATATTGAAATTCTATGTATATACAGTCTTCTTCCTCTTCGTTCCTGTCGTTCCTCTAAGAAGCAGAGGGCGTCCGTGGTCCTTTCACTGGCAGTAATACAGTGTATATAGTATGAGCAACAAAATTTCCGAAAACGGGTGGCTGTGGAAAACAAAATTTGTACCTCTACTTAAGCCAGTTTATAACATTTACGACAATTATTTAATAATTATAAAAATACATTTCAGCTGCTACAACAATTTCTTCCTCTTGATTATAAAATGCATTATTTAATACCCCAAAGAGTCTTTGCCCTTTGGCATAGGTAAAACTGGGCGTTTGAATTGCTTGATAAACCTCGATGGATTCTATACAATTTCTGTCAAGATCTACAATAAATAAAGCTGCACAAGATTCCTAAATGGGTTTTTTCTTCTTGTAAAATATCAGTATTCCTTTTAAACACAAGATTGTGTTTAGAACTTTAGCCGCATACATTTAGAAGATTGTACATTACACCTACCAAACCATTTTTGATTTTACATTCAAACTTATTTCCATCATATAGTAAACTATTATAACGTAGCTTTATGACTTTATATATAAACAGCAACTAATCGGTTTTCAACTCCGTCATTTCTTCTTACTCTAACATCCATTTCACAATATGTAGAACAGAGTAAAAGGAACCGGTAGAACTGATAAACTTAACAAGTTGACAATTTCGCGTGTTCTTACAACCTTACTTTTGAATTGTTTGGGATCTGCAAATTTTTGCAGAGGTTACGAATTTTATCGCTTTCGAATACCATATTTGTGTGGCGAAGAAAACAATATAGTAAGCATAAAAAACGGTATGGTACGTGTAATGTAGTTCCTTTTAAATCTATCCAGTTGGGGTTCTGACCACAATTCTCGGTTTAGATTCAAGGATATTGTTTTCTAGATACGAAGCAAAATCCTTATTAAGGCACTTCGTAGATGTTTGTTTATTAAACATGTCGAAAGATCATGCTTAGAATCCATCAAGGTTTATTAAGCAATTCAAACGCCGACCAGGTGTGAACAATTTGAAGAAACTTATACCAAGACTGTAAGCCTTGCGGATGTTATGTTATCCATCCAGAAGTAAATTTTTTGTGTTCTGAAGTAATAGCTAATTGCAATGGTTGAAATTTAATTTGAAAGCTTTTGAATAATTGTGATAAATATATGACTTACGAAAAGACAAACGTTTTGTTTTCCACAGTCGACCTTTTTCGAAATTTTATGGATCATATTATATTACTTCTCAAAATTTTGTATAATTTACAGCGATTTTCGTTGACCCGCGGTATTTTTGGTCGTAGGTTGTATACATTAAAGTTTATAAATAAATTAAATAGTTAAACAAATAATGTGATTGCCGAGACCAATTAGTGCGACAAAGGATACTTTAAACCAATCACCGCAACCACGATAACCATATCAGTGCGATAGCCATGAACAAGTTTTCCATACAGCCAGTAAATGTAGTACATGCTTTTATTTTGCTATTAAACATTGTTTAAATTAGGATAAATACATTACCAAGAATTATGCCTGTGTATGTTAATTTTTATTCTAAATAATGTCACACACATAAAACAGCGTATACAATAATGACATTTTTGTGATTGTTGTAACTATACAGGGTGGCCGACCGAAAACCGAACAGGCGTGTTTTGTGACACTAAATCGCAATTCTTCGACGAACGACCGAACACTTCAAATTTACTTGCCAAGGAGACGTGTAATACAGCTATTTCCTTTCACCTATTTTCAACCACAAAATTCTTTCTCCTTAAAATATTAAATGGCAAGGAGTATCAGAAGATGACAGCACAATGCATTTGGTTTACAGTGGTGTTTTTATTTTTTGATTACGAGCATTAGTTCCCGCGGAAATCCAGTCCAAAGTTTCAGGATAGTAAATATTCGAAATGAGCACCCTTAGCAGCATTCGTCGAAAATCTTGTAAGTAATCGGGTTGGGTTGCCTAAATTTTACTCTTTAAATGACGCCACAAAAAGAAATTTAACGGGATAACTCCAGTGGCGGTTCGCCAAGTGAAGTAGGTGAAGTGCCTCTTCACCTAAAATTTTCGTTCAATTGCGAATATTTATTTAAATTACATAACAAATTATTTATCGGCTTGACACCTATTAGGAGTCGTTTGTTTATGGCGTACATACTCGTAGATACAATAAGCTTAGTGGAAACAAACAAAAATTTAAATTTTAAATGCAGTCCGTCGAGCGTCGACCATAAAAAACCTTGCCTACAACACTTGAGCAATTGTAGTGAAGAGTCGGCCTCAAACGTATTTTACCTCTGCACTGATACCTCCGTTGCCACGGTAACGCGTACGTCACTATCTAGAATTGGTACGCGGTGAAACGCGCAAGTGAAGTTTTCACTCGCAAGCAACCGCAGAACTTCATATTGCGATTTTTAATTTTCTTCGTTCGTTTATTAATTATAGTTAATTGGTAACTATTACTATTGTTGATTGCGTTGTGCGTTTGTACTCGTATCGTGTGTGTTCCTGTTTTGGAAAGTTCACTTTTGTACGTAGAAGAAGAACTATGAATCCTATTAATGACATAGTGTGCAGCTTGTTAGAGATGCCATTTAGGCATTGGAAGGAAGAAGATAAAAAAGACGTTTTAAATCAAGGGCGACCTGCAATTGGTTTGACAATTTCCGCGAGAAAAGACCTAAAAGGTAGTGGAAAAGCATATAATCTTAAGTTTAAAATTTCTTGGTTCACCCAATACAAATGGTTATGTAGCAGCCCAATACTACAAAAAATATTTTGTTGGCCTTGTTTGCTCTTTTGTACAAAACAGTCTGTCTGGAACAGGGAGGGATTTGCAGATCTGCTAAATGCTACAAGGGCATTACATAAACATGCCGACTCTAAAGATCATTTAATATGTGCATTGAAGTTAAAGAATTTTGAGAAAAATCAAAACACCACAGGCGATGCTTTAAAAGAAAACGCGAGATTTTGTAAAGCACAATTTAATTAAAATGTTCGATTAAATAGACTTTTCCTCAAAACTGTTATCGACACAGTTTTGTATTTAAGCAAGCAAGGATTAGCGTTACGCGGACACGACGAAAGCAGTGACTCAGCAAATTTTTTGTATTTGTTGTTATTAGGATTATTATAATAGCACTTCACCTATTTTTTTACACGCGAGCCGCCACTGGATAACTCTGGCGTCCTTGCGGGCCATTCAATAGCGCTTCTTTTTAATCTATAATCCCAGAAACCTTCGATCCAAGTACTGTCGAACAACCAGTGGAATATCAAATGTTCTTCGACGTAATGATCATCATTCTCTATAATATCAGTTAACTTTGAATCAATGTTGTCTTGCAACAATTCTAAGAACATATGGCCAGTCAAATTACCAGGTTAGGGAAAAGGACCAACGAGACAATCACCAAAAATGCCACCTCAAACATTTAATTTTTCGGGGTGTTGAGTATGTGTTTCGTGAAATATCATAGATTTTGACCAACAACGACAATTATAACGATTGACCATTTACGAAAAAAGTGCATTCGTCGGAAAAACAGACGTTAAAAATAAAATTTAGATTATTTATCGCCTGTTAACTTATAGTCTCACAAAATTGCAAAAAAAGCGGCGATCATTGTCGTCTTCATTGAGTTCTTATAGCAAATTAATCTTGCAGGGTAAAACTTGTGGTGTTTCAAAATTCGTTGAATACTGGCCCGAATAACACCCTATACAATAGCCATTTGCTTTTGACTCAACGTAGGATCGACAACAACGTGGCCCAGAATTGCTTCTTTTTTTACCGTTTTTTTATTTTCTCACTAACTCCAAAACGTACTCGCGATTCACATGCTTATCTGCGTATTGTTGGTTGAACAATTTGGCGCTTCTATTGACACATTTATTGTTTCCCAAGAAATACTAAATTATTTCAACTCTTTCTAAACTCGAATAAAGCATTTTAAATGTTCAAAGAAAACGACAGCTATGAAATATGGCGTGATGCTCACTTAAAAAGAAAACATTCAAATGTTTACGCCAACGTATGATCGACCAATGCTGTTTACTCATTCCGTAAATGCTCCAGAACATTTACTACCCTGAAACTTTGGACTGCATTTCCGGGACAACTAATGCTCTGAATACAAAAATTAAAACCCTACTGTAAAACAATTTATCCAGCTTTCAAATGGTAATTTTTTTTATATGACTTGCTATTTAAAATTTGTAGGGAGAGAGAATTTTTGGGGTTGAAGATAGGTGAACGGCAATAGCCGTATTAGATGCCCCCTTGGCAAGTTAATTTGACCCGTTCGGATGTTTTTCGAAGAATTGAGTATAAAGTCTGTGCTAACGTAGGCAACCGACACTACGCAACGATTTCCTACCAAGTAGATTAATTATGTTTGATCGACCAAATCAAATATTGAAAAATGAATGAAACACATCATCTGAACGTCCCAATACATCTAAAATTAATCTCTTTATGTTGGTTTAAAATACAGATATCTTTTTTATTTTTGAATTGCCACTACGAGAGCATTGAAGTAATGTTACAGAGAATTACAATGAGTTCGTATAGCTTCTGGTGTAACCGGATGTGATACCCAACCATTTTTAAATGGGACAGTTCTGTTGTTCATTTTGTTTTATAAATGTATACAAAATAGTTTTACAATTATTGCATATTGTTACTGCAACCATAATCATGTTACAGATTCTTATATTATGTAATTTAGAAAATTCGTAGTCCTCACCCGCAAGCGTCCCCAATAAAAAAATATTTTTTAGATTTCGTTTTTAAGGTTACTTTCCTCGAAAGCCATTAAATTATCTTCCTGAAATGTTTCCCAATTTCGTTAGTAATTCACCATTACTCAGAAACCATTAATCTAATTGACATAAACCATTAAAACAGTAGGAATATGTAGAATAAACCAATCGAAAGCTTTTACAATACAAGTAGCATATTTACAAATTATAAATAATGGGGAAAATTATCTGACCTTTACGCCTACTACACTACGATTTGTTTAAATAATTTATTTGTTTGATTAACCACTACCCAAAATAATTTATTAATAATAGAAGTTAATTGGCAGAGCATGTATGTTAAAACGGTCATATTATTTGTAAAATACTGCAAATATAAATATATGAAGAACGTAGCAGTAGCAATAAAATCAACAATTATAATTAAAAAATAACAAAATCCTAAACTGTTTGTGTTAAAATAAAGTTTTTCTATAGGTTCTGTTAACGCGCTGGGTAATGGATTATTTTTATAGTATTGTCGGAAAAACAAAAAAGTAGAACGTATTACACTCCTGGAATGATAAACTATGTAATTTACAATACAATAAGAAAATGAAATGCTATTTCCGGCTATTTCACAGCACATTCATTTATTTAATGAATAATGATGTTGTATTCTGCTTATTGTAATATGATTATGTTCGACAAATAAAAAGACATTGGTGGAATATTCAATTTCTTTCTGTAAAAATTGCTTACATCATTAAAAAAATATCTAATCATGTATCAGCAAGTCAGCAAAAACTCTCTCACTGTAACATTTTTACGTAAAGTTTATTAATGCGTTCGTTGTTTAATATTTTGTGAACTTTCTGTTATAAATATGTGTTGACGATGCAGTCGAAGGTTGATATTGAATTGAGTGTGATGGTCTGTGGCAACTGGAGGAAATCTTGAGGTAGATCTTTAACAATATTTTATCCGGCTAATAGTAAGTATATAATATAAATATAAGTTCAGATATACACGTGATGGAGCACCATCATGTTGGAACTTAGTTTGCTAATTAAATTTGTTACGAAATACTATTAAACGGTGAATTTTTTTAGAAGTACGATCATTAATATCTCTGTAACTTAAAAAATATATATTCCCATAATTCTTAAACTTTATATATAAATAGTTGTTCGGGTTTTGTTTTTTTTTGTTCATATTTACCTTATGCGGGTTCGTTTATATTTACAATGTAAATAGTGCATTGTGTTTGTTTTACCACCTCTTTCACACCTACGTGCATTTGGAACAATTTAAAAGTGTTAATTATTACGGACAAGGTTGTCTGCAGATGGAATTAGACGTTAGTAGATTTGGTAAATCTTCCTTTGTTTGAAAGCTCCATTTGATAAATTAATATCCATAGCTCAATTAGACTCAACTTCGTAATTTAATATTAGTATTAACAGACTTGCATAATGCAGGAATCTTTGTTCCCGGTTTTGTTGGTGTTTGTATACCTCTGGAATACCCAGTTAATTATAATGTGCTCCACATACATGTAGGAACGTTCAGTGGAAGGCGTATTGACAGTGGAAATTAAACTAATAACGTGGGTACTTGGTAGAAAACGAGCCGTTGTATATATTACATAATTACTGACCTCGTTAACGTTGTTAGAGTTTCAAGGTGTTCGATTACAGTAATTCACAGTAGGTAAATACATATAGCAAACATTTTTACTACTTGCTACTTTATGCTTCTATTGATGACATCAAAGTCTTAAAACTATGGTCCACGAACACAATTGTTTGTGGCCATGAAATCTACATTTTGTTTACAACCTACGTCCTCAAAATGGAATATTCAAATAAATAAATGAACCAGTTGTTAAGTATACATAAAAAAATCCATGATCGTATTTTTGGGCTGGCAATACGCCTTGTAATTCTTCTCACTTTGGAAAATAGTTAGGGGGTATCAAAAAAATATTTATACTTCAAAAGTTAGTTGTACGAAGGAAAAGTATGAGATCCACGTTATTAAGTTTGAACAAAATTATTAATTTTTGTATTTGTTTATTTAGAATATCGCAAGTTTTTTTCTGCGAAATTCATCGTTTTGTCTCGGATTTAAATGCAAAGACAAAAAATATACCCAACTTTATTTTGTGCCTGTTTTAGTATAATGTAGCGAGAATTCCCAGGCCTTAAACGACCTTTGTGCTGCGCCTAATTAAATTTTTTTACAAGAACGGCGGAGATAAGCATGCGAGAACATTTAAAAAGTTCAATCAAGCGGGCCATGACTTTAAATCTTTATTGATTACGTTAGGTCTGAGGATCCACTCTAAGTGCTTGGATATTCCATTAGATGTAATGTAATAACTAAGCCCTGATTTTAATATGCCTTTAATGTCCTTCTTTATGCCTGACCTGTTTTATAAAGGAGTTGCAGGGATCATGTGGGTTACTGCACGGGAACTAGTGGGTATTTTTAAACAAGAATCGATAGAACAGTCGCTGTTTAAATCATGATACAGCACGCTAAAGCTATTCCTTTTTGCTTTTTTTTTATGCTTTCATTTGTCTACTATTGGTTTGGTGAAATAAGCGACAAGTATCTGTTTGAGCATACGAGAAGTTTATTAAAAATATATCGTGAAAATAGCCTTTAAAAGGATTTGTAATTTTGCAATTCCGTTGTTGTAAAGCGTTTTCATTGTAATTGCTTGGTTGAATATTGTCGAAATGTCTGGATAAACATTAGCGCTAATACAATTTCTTGAAAATTTGGAATTTAAGACCAGTTGATCTAAACCCGATACGGTAAGCTTTGAATCAATTCAGTTGTATACTTTTAACCATTGAATTTATAATATATTTATTATATCAACATGGCGCATTCTCAAATTTTTGATGTTCAAAAGAATGTATCATGAAAATAGATTTTGTGACGTTATAGAGACTGCTAACGTAACGCCAAGGAGAAGCACGTGGCAGGAAAGAGTGCCCGTGTCCAGCATCAGAACAGGCAGCTGTTAACGAATAGAGACTAGACCGATTTGCGAAACTGGTTTATATTCATTGGAAAGCTGGTCCTAGGAATGTTTGAAAACTTCAAATTAGTTGTTACTCAGAACGGATTAAGAAACTTTATGATTTAATTAAATCTTTTATCAGTGTAAAATTGTAATCATAACGTTTAGTAATTGAAACGAAAGTAATAGAAAGTAAATGGACTCGCAAATAGGTGTACCGAAATGCAATAGAAACTAAATGTAAATGAAATTAGATCTAGGGGAAAATAGGAGTAATCAAAATTAGATGTAATCGAGTTTGGATGTAGTGGAACGTAGGTTTACGCAGCGTGGGATCTAAACTAGAAGAAATTAAAATTATATGTAACCGAATTACGATGTATTGATATTAGCAATGTAATGCTCATGCGTTAAAGGTGACTTTATTAAACAGTCAAAAGTAGAATATGTAGAAAGTATTGTTATTGGAGAACATTACATTTATGAAATACATATACTGTTTGAGATTTCGGCGGTTTCTCGAACTGTCAACATTATGATTAATTTTCGGCTTGCACCGCGTGGTCAATTCGAAACTAACGTTTCGCAATTTCAGTTTGCATCTTCAGAGTTTTCGAAGAATTGCCCCTTGGGCCAATCAAGCAGAGCGACGTAGTTCTGGTTGGACGTTGTCCTTACGCGGGAACGGGTGCGGGCATCACCGTGGGTTCGGTCGTGTTTCAGAAACTTTAAAGAATGAACTACCGGTGTCGAATCTTTGCTGAGTCTGAAGCCATCCTCTCTGTTGATATTATTGGGTTGTTTCGAGCATTTTCAAAATCCATTTTGTGGGCAGTTATACAGGTGTGGTCCGTCACCGTCGATTTTGTGATGCTCTTATGTTTGCTAACATCTATATGCTCTCGGAGTTTTAACTCGGTGGAACACCCACTTTGTCCGATATAGTTTGTGCCGCAAGAACAGGGAATGTTGTAGATACCGGCTGATTTTAAATTTGATATTCGATCTTGAGCTGAAACCATTGTCTAAGGATTCTTTGGTCTTAAAGACTGTTTTTATATTGTGTCTTCTCAGAATATGCCCTCTCTTATCCGTAATGCCTTTACTATATAATAAAAAGCCTAACCCTTCCGGAAGTGCGGCTTCCTCTTTATCCCTGGGATTTTCAGCTCTGTGGATAACTTCCTGTAGCTGTCTAACCGTTACATTGCCATGATGACAGCAGGTGTGTCTTCTCTTCGTGAAATGTTCACTATCTGATATATGGATAGCTCTGGTTGTCAGAGTTTTGAGCGTCTTTTTCCTGTATACAGTGTTCCCCATGCTGCCATTATATTTTCTAGTAACATGTACATCTAGGAACGGAGCACTGTCATTATGCTCAACTTCCATGGTTAATTGGATATTATAAATATTATAAAATATAAATAAATATAAAATGTGAAATACTTTGGAAACTTTGTATTGTTTAGTTCATTCTGCTATAGTTCTCATTGCATCATGTATCTATCACTAAACAAAATTATTGTTAAGAAGAATAATTGCCCAAACACTCTGACAGAGTGTTAAAAATTCCCATTCTGTTTAAAACAGAGGCTTGACTATATTTCTAGTCTACCCTCTAGCATTAGTAATAAACTGGTATTGAATGACTTTTGCTTCTTCCCGTTTCACAGGAAAACCTATTAGACATCGTCTCTTGTCTGTCTTTTTTGCAGATGTGCCTAAAATACAAGGATTTTTTCAAAGATGCGTTGAAGGTTCGTATTTTTGAAATACGAAGGTGTTTTAAGGGTTTCAGAAACTGTTCGTCGTTGTATCCTTCTGTCTGTGATTTTTCTAATAATTAGGTCCTTGAATTATTACAATTTAAATGCTAATTTATCATGAAAATTACCGCAGATTTCACGTTAAATAGGGTTCCTTAATTTTTGAACGTTTTTAAGTGTAGTCGGTTGTTCAGGAATGATGAGGGTGCACCCGAATGAGAAAGCTGGGAATATATAATTTCTTCCAGTGGGGCACCTGGCCGCGCGGGTTAAGTACATTTTCCTGTTTGTGTCAAGTTGCATCATTCGGAAGGGTTTGTTTTTCATTGGAAGGGATTAAAATTTCACGAATGGGGAGAAGGTCGCGTTGCGCTTCTCATCGTTCGGACACTTAATAAGCCTGTTTAATATTTACCTCTTGTAAAACTTTTAAAAGGAATTTAGGTGTTAATTTGCATATTGTCATTTCTCGTTAATATTCAGGTTTGTGGAAGAAACGGGAGAGCGTTACGACTGCGGCCGGGCCCCTTCCTCCAGTATTTACATAATCGATGATATTCTGTCTCTTTGGAGGGTTCGCGGATAGTTAAGCAATTTTATTGTTTTAGAACGTAAATAACGAAGGGAGATGTTTGGACTGGTGGATCCAGCACTTTTGCTAACTTCACTATCTAAATGGGTTTGGGGTTATTTACTGCGAATGGTAAGCGCGCACTTCAATCCGGAAATTCGACAAGGGCTTGTAGGGGTTTTGGACAAACTAAAAGCTGTTTGCAAACTTGTGTAAGAGGAATTTACCAGAAATGATACGTTAACGTTAAAATAACAATATCAAGTGAATTGAGATAAAATTCGTTTTGCCAGATAAATTTAGGGAGGGATTGTCACGAGAAAGCAAATTTTTTTAATGCCGTGCCAATTATACCAACACTTGAAAATGTTGTCCTGAATTCAGTAAAGTTTGCGAAGTTTATGATTTTTCTATATAAGAGGTTTTGTTTTTTACGGAGAATATTTTATAAAGATCAGGTTTTTAAACAAATATTCATGTTGTTGCAGCTAAATTAATAAATATTTAAATGGCAAAAAAGTTTACAATATGTTGTTATTAAACAAAATAATATTTATGTATGAGGTAACTTAACTGTAAGATCGTTTTCAATAACTACTAGTACTGACAACCAGTTGCTGCTCGTGAGTTAAGAAAGAGGGTGGGCACAAGAAAAAACTTACCTATTTTTTGTACATAAAATCCATTCTCCTATTTTTCATGCTGGAAAAGAGGTCTATGACTTTGTTGTCAAAATCCGGGATAGACTGGACGAACTTCTTTTCTATTGATAGGTCCGCCAATGCGTTCAGTCGATCTTTTTGCACACAATTAACTTCCATCATTGAAAAAACGTCACTTTCGTCTTTGAATTCAAACGCGCGATTGCGCGAAGACAGCGCTCCAAAGTCCAAATTCAAACGTTGACTGCAAATGGGGAACGCTTCGCTCGGCGCCCAATTCGCCTGGTATATCGCGTATAGCGAAGATAACCGATAAAATCACCTTTTTGCTGTCATTTTGTTGTAGTACCAATAGCTTCATTATATGTGTTTTAAAATTCAGTAATTCTGCCCGATTGGCTCAAAGAGGTTTAAATACTTCCGCTTCCCGGATTTGAGTTCAGTGTTCTATTCACTTTGAAGATGCAAGCTGCAATGCCTTGCGAAACGTTAGTTTGTATGGGTTCATAAACAACTAACAGGCATAAGCCGATTAAGTGTTATTGTCCAGGCAAACAAAATATATTAAGATCAAATCCTTGCCCCAAAGTGTAAATAATCTAAGGAGACGGCCTTTTTAGGCAGGCAGGGCCTACGAACAAATATTGCTCAAACTTCTAGCGGAAATGCTTATAAAGGCAGACAAGCTACAGGTCAGTCCTTACCTGATAATGCTGGGTGTTCCCTAATGTGTTACGGGCCAAACGAGCTTTTCCGTCGACCCGTAACCGGATAGGTGGAAAAAGGCCTACAGCTTAGCTCAGAGGAGTAGGGGGAGTTCGTGAAAAACGCTTACGGGATGAAATCTTCCTAGTTGAGTACAGGGTAAGTCAAAATTAGTGGGCGCCACCTTCCCAATCCAGCTGATTGTAGGTCCTCGTGGAAGACCGAGAGGCCAACAGCTTACGGGAATAGAACTCACCTTTATTGTGCCTCCTCCTATATATATTTAAAGCTTGCACAATTCATGCACAAACAAATAGAAATACAAACGCATAAAAGATATACTGAATTTTAAAACACATATAATGAAGCTATTGGTACTACAACAAAATGACAGCAAAAAGGTAATTTTTTTTTTTAAAAAAACTATTTTATTTATAGTCAATTGAGCACTCAAGCAAATGCCCGCCGTCACTGGCGCGCGTAAACGGTCCCAAAAGACCACGGAGCCAGCGGCGTCGGAGCTCACACAAATCACACAGTAATTAACCTTTACATTTAGTAATACAAACAACTATCTACGGCTGAAGGTCGCTCTTGATACAAACATCAAAAAGGTTCAATGAGGTTGAATTTTGCAAGTAGCGCGTAAAGTTTCGCTTCACAGAAACACAAAACCTTAGTTTTTACCTTGAATTTTGATGTAGGCAGGCACAATTTCGAGGAGTCGAACAGATGTAGGTACAGTTCGGGGTTGTTCCTCCCGGTCCGGCAGGAAAAGAATAGACGACTTCAGAAAATGTTTGGGAGACGAAAACTTGGTTGGTACGCCCCTGAAGACTGGATGAAATGGACGTCCTTCACAAAAGCGTCGCAATGTGCAGGTACAGAGAATGGGCTTGACACTATAATCCGCCAAAGGCGATCGGCTAATTCGCAATGACTTGCCTCTTGTTTGGGTTTAAAATCCTAGCGTACTTCTATAAGATCCGACAATTGTCGATGTGCTGTTTTCACCCCATGGTAAAACAAAGAAACGAAAATTACACCCTGTATACCCGTCGAAAACCCAAGCCGACACTTACAGCACTCGATTTATTTACGGCCCTTCCCCGAAGATGTAACTTGGGAAGACCCAGAGCCATCAGAGATCGAAAATTGACTGACTACTTAACGCGACATGAAGCTGCATTTCCCCCAAAAGATTACACCATATTTCGAAATGTCATGAAATGTTCTAGAACAATGGACACGTGAATTCTCAGAAGCTTTTAAGGTCAAGCGCGAGAAAAACAATATTCGGCAATTTAAGCCTACAAAGGGACCTGTCAACATAACTCAAACTTAGAAAGACAAAATAGTGAAACGGTAACCCAAAATAAGACTGCAATTAAAATAACGTTTTTAATTCTTACGAAGTGGCAAACAAATTAAGAAATTAATTCATATAGAGCGGCAAATTTTAAAAGAACATAACAAATGACGACCCGGTCTAAGACGAAAGTAAACTGTAATATTGACATGTGTACATTGTATAGAAATGGTGCAATGATGTGGGAATTATTTGACAATTGTAGGCTTGGAATTGGATTTATACACACTTTGTGGGAAGCATTTAGGAATTGCGGCCATTGCCACGAAAATGTGAACATTGGACGGGAATTAATTAGGAATTGTGGGTATTCTATGAGAACTGTAGGCTTAGAATAGGGTTTATACACATTTTGTGGAAACTTTAGTAGAAACTGTGGGTATTGTATAGAAATTGTGGCTTATACGCGCAAATGTGGATATTGTGCGGTCATGTATGAGAATAGTGTGAGTTGCTTGAGAGTTGTGGGTTTTACAGGCGGAGGGAAAAATTAAAAAAATTTAGGCTTTACGTGGGAGTTGTGGGAATCACATGTGAAATGTGGACAATGTAGTGGAATCGCATTTGTTAAATGGGAATTGTAGACCTTTTGTGGGAATTGTTTAAAGAATCGTGAGGGATATTTTAGAATTGCGGCATTATTTAAGAATTGTACACATTCTTTATTTCATATTTGTAGCTTCTTTCAGCAGAATTTTATTAGAAAGCAGCAAACAGTTATTTATAATGAAATTCTCATACGCTAATAATAGTATTTTCACGATTAATATAAAATCAACGATTTCGCCATGACGGAGTACATAAGATGTTTCGCAAAAAATATCTGGCTGTGGCTTGGACTGAAAACGTGAAATATGTATTTCGTGAGTAAAATTGAGCACGCAAACTATGAATACTTAAGCAGTACAGCGACTCGGTAAATAGTGAAGTGTGATATACTCCGAAGTAAATTATGGACAATCTCATTAAAGGGGGTTGTAATCCACACTGGAAATGTACTACACCGTAAACTGATCAAACATCTGTCTCCTCTGTGGTAAAACAAAACTTCTAAATTACGCCTGGACCGAAGTGAAATTAAAAGTTCCTAAGTAGTTCCTGTAATGTAACTTTCAAAACTCCGAATTTTATTAAACGCAATGGAAGAGGCCCATGGTACTTAAAGGGGTAGAGTTAAACGCTAAATGGCAGCGAGATATGAATCGGGGCTGTTATGTGATTCTCGTTAATGAAAAATGCGTTAAGTGTAATTAATCTCTAATTAAAATCTTCACCGAGAGCCTTTAATCCTGTACTACGAAATGGTTATGTGTTTAGTATTGTGAATGTTCATTAACTGGAATTTATGTGTGTTCTTCGTTTTACCCGCCCTTAACAGATCAAAATGTGCTTTGTCGAGTTTGATTAAATTTTCAATAAACTGCTTATCGCCTCCTAACGCTTCGTGAAACATTTTGTGAGGTTCACTGCTGCTTTTGTAGGTAACTAAATACTTTGTGTGCTGCATGCTATTTAAAGAGCAATGTTTAGATTTTTTAACTAGCATGTAGTAAACTATTCATGCTGCAGTTAATGGATACATTCATTCATGCTTAATTCATTCATTAAATTCTGTTCGCAACAACGCATTCTTTTGCTGATGGTATTATGCTGTGTTAATCAGATTTTCTGGTTTTCCACAATTGTGGATATTTCCTAAAGGATTTCCTTTGTTTCAGCGTTTTCAGGATTGCTTTGCATATTTAATTGTAGCATTTGCTCCAAGCAAATTGTAGGGTTTCAGTTTATTTTTAAATGTGTAATGCTTTGGTAGATAATCTTTTGGATTGAGAACATTTTTGCTCAAATGTAATTGATGAAATATTCTATAAACGTTTATTGTGACTTTGTATTAGAAGATCAAAATTACCAGGAAGTATCAGGACTACACGTAACTTGGTGTTGCAAATAAAAAAAGCCAAGACCTGTTGTACCTGCCTGAACATTTTACGATCCAGCCTGGTATAAAAGTTTTCTGTAATTAGTTGCGTAATGAACGTGAAATCGATAATTGAGTAACCCGGGAGAAAACTAATGAGAGTGAACCTCGTAATAAATTAGATTATGCCAGACATGACCTATAAATTAATCTAATTACTATGCTTACAAAGTAGGTTCCAAGCCCCGTTTGTTATGCCCAAGTTACGGTAACAACGAATGAAATCTTTACCAAGATTTCCATTAACACAAGCTCGAAGGGTCTTGATGATTTTGTAATCTAGTTACATCGCAACAGTTTACCAAGGGAAATATTTGTGATACAATAGGTTTATTTTGATCACTGTATACGTTATATCTTTGTTTTATATACATTTGTTATCTTGAACTTTGAAAGTAAATATTTTAAAAGTTTGTTGTATTTTTCCTTGTGTTATCATAGTTTACAGTATGTGTGGAATTGGGTGCTTGGCTGTGGAAGCAAACGAATAAAAACGTATTAACAAAATTTCCAATTATATCAAGCATGTTTGAAGAAAATATGTTCCTTGATGTGTTTGCATGAAACCTTTGCCATTTAGTAGTTTGGCACGAACATAACGTCAATTCGAAATTAATCCCTTGTATGTTAGACCAATATGACGAAGTAAAAAGGCCGGAGTTCAGATTAGCATTATAAGGGCGTAATTACATTTAACCGTTGAATAACAATGTGTTAGAGTAAAAGTAAAGTGTCAATAATGGCACTGATAACTGGATCATGTACTTACGAGAGCACAACGGAAAGTTTGGAAACTATTTTCTTAAGAATTATTGTTACTTATTATTCAATGTTGGAAGAGAAAGACAGTATTATAAGAGACATGTCCAATAATTCAATGTGAATGTCTTTTTTTTGTAACGGTAGTTTATTCATCATATACAAAATTTCGTTTACAACATGATCGTTATAAACGTTATTGGCGTACCTTTTTTTTTAAGATTCATGTTACGAATACCTTAATTGATTATTATAAAACCCGTTTGTGTAATTAGACTGGAACTAAATTTAGCATGTTTTAAATATCCCCAAAATAACCTTCACCAAAGAAACATCGCAGAGATGGGTTCCTACTCGATAACGATAAATATTTACGCGGTTCCGTGGTTGTTTAGTTTTGCTTGTTAAAAAAACAACTTGAATTAAATCATCTATTCAAAATTACATACACTTTATGATTGTAATTTAAGTTAAAACCTGCGATATTAGAATACGCTGATTAATATACGAATAATTTAATAGTTTACCAGCCAGCCGTTGTTCTGTAACGTGCGATTTCGACGCACAGTGTATGTTGCTGATTTTGTTTCGGTTGAAGTGTGTAGTCAGCGCGCCTCGAGATTTTTGAATTTAAACTTCTAGCTTCGCGCATGGTCCGCTTAAAATATTCTTGTGATTTGAGAGCATTAGCAGTCTGATA